>VYZX01021464.1:0-17217 GCA_013401335.1 Brachypteracias leptosomus | reverse complement strand
TATAAATATATATATATAAAAATGGCACCATTGTGCATGAGCAAAACTGACCTTGTCGTTTGTGTTTAAACTCACTTTACAACAGAAAACAAAATCCAAATATTGTGACTTTTCATCTCCCCAACTCTTACTGAAGGCTGAAGTGTGGTTTGGCTGATCACTCAGAAAGACACACAGCAACATAGAACCAGTCTCCCCAGGTAAAAAAAGCTGATTAATTTGGGGTTGTTTGAAGTTTGTTTACTTCATGCATATATAACAGCAGGCAAATAAGATGCCGCAGGAATCAAATATCAAAATAGAGGGGGAGAAAACAGGGAAATAAATCAAGATACCCACAGCAGAGTACTTGTGGAATTTAAACCAGTAGTCGCTGCTTTCTTCACTGAGAAGACAGAAGGTTAAGGTGAGATGAGAGAAAAATGTCATGTTTGTTTCATACTTACCTTTGTATATGAGGTTTTTTTACCAAATGCTGTTGCTGAAGTGCAAGCAGTAAAGCTAAAGTGGAAATAATTTTGGAAAATACATTGATGTTGCCACCTGTTCTCCCTTAGAATTTTTTTTTGGCATATTTACATAGCCAGTATTTAATCTCCTCTTGTTATTTAGGCACACATAAACGAGTGTATATACACTTTTTTTTTTTTCTCTAGCATTACAATTATAATAAGGGGTTATGGGAAATGAAAGAGAAGCAGGTTTTGTACATCACTCTTATTTTGAAACAGATTGGTGACAAGCAAGTTTATCTACACTCATTTATTGACAGAAAGCATTAAACTTTAAAGGAAAAGCAAACAGTAACTCCTCAGAAAAACATCCACATTGCCCTTATTTTGCTGGTTGAGCAAACTGAAATATCAATTACTTTGATAAAAAATGTGTGTATGCACTCCTAGTATTAAGTCCATAGGTCATGTCAATCAGTTTTATTTCTTAATAAAACAATCATCTTAAAAAATAAAGGACAGAAGCCTGAAAGATCAGGCTGGAAAGATCATTACCTGAAAAGATCATTAAGTGTTCTTAGAAATAGCTGATGGAAAGGCCTACAAATAATTTGCAGAACAGGAGCTGGCATCTTGAAAACATTTTCTGTGGGTTAAAACCTTGTTATGAAGCTTGAATATGGGGTTTTTTGGCTGATTCTATAGAGGGTTTCTTGCTTTGTACAAAAACTACTTAGATCTTTGTGGATTTACTCCTGTCTAGCTTTACCAAGGATCTTCTGAGCATCTGGTACGTGGAAGTGCTCAGTGGTTGCAAGGAAGATGCAGTAGTTTGATGAGGTATATTTAGGATAAAAATATTAGAAATATAGGTTATCTATCTTGGTTTTCTTTACAACGTTGAGGAAGAAAAGGTCATGAGACTTGGAGACATGAAATAAATGTCCCAAATAAGGCTCAAGCAGAGAAAAGGGAGTTTGCTGAAGAAAAGGAGCATCATTAGTGATATTCCCTGTGGAGTTGGGAGTCTTAGCTCTCTAACACATAATAACACCCACTAGATGAAGCAATTTCTATTTATTTGTTTTGACAGCTCTCCTATCTGCTGTGATTACCCCCAATCATTGTCATTAGGGAAGAGCTAATAAGGGGAAAGGTATATATATTTTAGTTATCATATATTAGTTTTCTAGCATGTTCTGCTAGACCTTTCCACCTGTCTGGGTCCAGGAACCCCATGTAGAAGTGGACACCACGAAGTGCAAGTCACAGAATACCTGGTAGACACTGATCTTCATCTCTCCAAGTGCCCAGTGTCATGTAACCTCATAGTTTAGGAGATTATTCCTCTTGCTGACAGGTTTTGCCTCAGAAATAGGAAAAATAACTGCCTGTTAACCACTTTTATCCCTTGTAGCATATCCTTTAGCCAGGGATATTCCTCAGGATCCAGAATGGCCAGTCCAAGGCAGGGACCCCTCAGCTGCAGGGTGAAGATGGTGCTTTGAGGAGCAGAACCACAGTTGCCTAATGGGAGGACTGTATTTACCTCATCATTCTTAAGTATGAAGAATGAACGTTTAACAATACACTCGGTAGCTTAGATTTTACACTTTAAAACGTTTTTCTTCTCTGTCCGTGAGACTCCCTGAGTAATTAAAGGAGGAGGGCACTGGGAAAACGGCCAAACGGCCGTTTCCTACGGCACTGAACCGCTTCAGCAGCCTCACAGAGTTTCGACATCTCAAAACTGAAGGCACACACTAAAAAATTAAGTTGCTGACTTATCTCCACGCAGCATTAACAAGGCAACAGCCGCAGGCCCGCACCCGCCTGACCCCCCTCACGTTGAGGCGGTGGGTTCCCGCCGGCACCCTCCCATCTCCTCACAGCGCTTGATTGACGTTCCTCTCGACCACTCACAGCTCTCGCTGGCCGCGGAGCGCAAAGCTATTGGCCGAGCAGGTAGCGGGGGGCGGGCGCAGCGCTGGGGTTGAAGAAGTCGGTGCAGTAGCTCCCGCTACCTGCTGGTGCTGCCGGTCGGGGCTGCGGCGGCTCCCCGCGGGGTGACCTCTCCGGTGCTGCTGCCTCCTCGTACGGTCCCGCCGGGCCGCTCTGCCCTTGGCTTCCCCTCCGCAACCGCTTTTCTTGCCTCGGGGGTCGCCTCAAGCTTTGCAAAATGGCCGACAACCGGGACGACGCCTCGGACCAGCTGAAGCAGTGGCGGAACCAGCGGTCCTCGCAGGTACCGGGCAGGGCTCGGCGGAGCGGGCGTTACGCGACCCCCGGCGCACGGCGAGGCCGGAGGGGCAGCGGCCCTCAGCGCCCATTTCGCTGCTGTGGGGCCACTCTCCCTCCGGCCCGGCTGGCTGAGCGGTAACGGTCCGGTCAGCTGTGGGAGGGCCCGCGGGCGTGGTTGCCCCTCTTAGGGGGCCGAATGCAGCGGGTGAGCCCCGGTGCTGGGGGGTCCCTTAGGCCTGGGCCCACCTGACCCGCTGGAACGCGGCTCGGGGGAGCGGGGCCCGGGTTACCCGCGGGCGAAGGGCGGGGTGTCCTCGCCCAGTCCCGCGGAGCTCTGGGCTTGGTGCCGTGCCCGGGAGAAGCCGAGCACGGAGGGGCTGGCGGTTGCCCAGGAGGGCCAAGGGCAGCCAGCGCTGCTGGCACGGCTGCCTCCTCCACAGCCTCTCCTTCTAGGCAGCAATGGGGCTTCTCTGCACCCAACCCGGCCCAAGCACGAGGTAGTTGGTTTTTTCGTCTCAGATCAGATATTTGCTTCTTCCATTTGGCTGTCACGCTGGTGGAACCTGGTGAAAATGTAACTAGGAGAGAATATAAAAGATAAAGTCCATTCAGCAATATGCGATGACTTGTTTACTGGGTTGAAGTGGATTGGGGCAAGTGGTTGAAATCATAACATGTAATCAGCAGCACTCAGGCTTCTGAAGATGGAGAATGTAGCTTGAAATATTTGGATAAAAGCACAAATACCTCAAGTTGTTATTTCCCTTCTTCATCAAATCACTATGACAATTTCTACTGTGCATTTTCTGACAGAAATGTGTATTTAGCGTTAAATACTCTCTGCTGATTATTCAAAGCATGAGTTTTATAAGACACAAGTAGATGCCTCAGTTCCTTCTGTTTGCAGTTAAGTCATCTTGATTTTATCCCCTCCCAGTCCTAAAAGGTGCTGTGTGAAAACCACCTTCCAGTGATGAATTGTGACTTCATCCTATTCTGGCATATTTCATAACATTTTCTTTTTGCACTGTAACACTGCTCATATGGATGTCAGGTTTTCTGTAACAAAGCAGGATTTGAATACAGGCCAAGGTTAATTTGGAGTTTGGGAGGCAACCCAAAGTCTGAGTTGCATAAGGAGTCATGAGACCTTAAGATAGAAAATAGGGAGGGCTTATTAGAATTTTAAAGTGACTTGTATAAGGTGCAAAGTATCAGTAATGCCTGGAAGTATGTACTTTGATGTATGCTGTTTACAACAGCTGTGACTAAAATTCTCCTGGCTTTGTTTCCCTTCTTTCTGTCATGGCAGGTTAGTGCTGTAAGGAAATACACATGCAGATGTGGAAGTTCTTATCTTTTAAGCTTTTGCCTGTATGCAGCTCCCAACCATATGAAAATACAGGCATCAAACAAGCTCAAGTCCAAAAACAGTATGAGAATTCTACTTAAAACTACTGTGGGGGGTTTTTTCCCCTCTCCTTTCACACTTAGGGAACTTAGTTTGTGTGCCTGGCAAAACGTTATCCTGAAATTAAAGTGAATATCTTAAGTAATCTTTGGACCTGATGATCCTTGAGGTCTTTTCCAAGCTAAATGATTATCTATCCTACCATTAAAAAAAAATTTATTTCTTACCTGAACACTAGAAAGAACCTTTTGGAAAGTTTTCCTGTGCAGAAGAGACTGTGCAGCCACAAAGCTGTTGAATTTTTTGAATAGGTTTTAGCTACTACTCCTAGTAATCTTAAATGTTAGCATTACAGAGTTGTTTTTAGACAACAGTTTCACCTGTTGGTTTGAGAAGGGCTGTGTTACCTCTACAAACCTCTATTCTTTGTTGCCTGTGGAGTTTACAACTACTATGCAAGGGTTTTTTTTAACTACAGAAGGTATTATAAAGGAATATTTGAATCAAAATGACTCAAAAAGCCTCCTCAAGACCAAGGACACACTTAATTTTTTCTCTTCTGTCTTTTACCCAGCTCCAGCGAGGGCTTTTTCATCACATTGTCTTATGACAGTCACCAATTAATAAATTTATGATTAGGAAAACAAATACATTAAGTTTTATCTGTGAGAAACTTGAAGCTTTTAATCAGCAAAACTTAATGAAAATAAAATAAAAATATTGGCCGTGTTGGAAAATGGATTTAAAAAAATAAAAGTAGTTTTCCCTGAGCCAACTGCAAAAATTTCTTGACCAACAATTAAAAATGTCATGATGAGTGAGCATTTTGTAGTCTCATCATCTGCAGACTGTAGAAAGATTTCTCAAGAGAGGCTTAGAATAGGTGTAAAGATGAGTTGCTTATAGTCATACCTCAGTACAGAAAATCTATCAAGATAATGAGCTGAGAATAAAATTAGATTAATCTGTGGTGGATGAATATCTTGAAATAGAATATTTTACACTTACTGGACTGAATCATGGAGCTGAATAAGCTTTTTCCTAAAGTCCCTTGAAGATGGTGGTGTCCTTCTAGTTGCTTTAATATAATTAAATATAATAAATAAATATAATAAAATAAATAAAATTACATTCTGATTGAAAAAATTAATTTGTAATGGCAATTTAAGCAATTTATAGCTTGAGACGATGGCTAAAACATTAATGAATTCTACCAATTTCAGGGTGTTATGATAAAATATCTTTTTAAGAAGTTCAACTCTCAGGCTGACTCTGGATAGGAGAACTTCCAATGTGGTCTGCTGGGTGATTTCTTGAAGTGAGCAGTGCTAAAGCTTTTTTTAGCTCATTTAAAACTAAGCAAAATAGAAGATAAGGAAGCATGTGATACATAGGAGTGGAAAGAATACTGAGAACAGCTTCAACTCTTGCATATTGCCCTTGATAATCTATAGATAATATTTTGATTTAAGCAGATATTCCTTTAAGAATACTTTAAATAAAGCTGAAGTGGGAACTTCCCTGTAAGGCTGAACATCAGTTTCCTGTTTGTAACCAGATACATATTTTCTTTTTAAAATATTTGTACAAATCTCAGTGTTGATTGAGATTTCAGGCATAATTCAGGAGTTGAATTTATGCTTCTACCTTGATGCTAATGAAGTGGTGAATGAAGAATAAAGAACCTGCATATTTGGGGAATTCAAGCCAGCCAAAGCAATGGGTGTTGCATATTAGTAAGAACATTTTGGAAATGCACTTATCCTGTTCAGTGGCTTTCATGTGGTTAGTTGTGTGCCTGAGTTAAACAAAGGTGTGGGTATAACTCTGCCTCCTCCAGAGCTCAGGGTGTACATGTGAATAATTGTTCTTTCCTCTGTCTTGGTGGATTGCCTCTGAAAATAAACCACAAACAGCCCCGTTCACTGTGCACTTCCCTGAGGGACAAATGGGAATTTTTCCTGTTTATAGTAATTAAAACACTTAGAGCAAAACTTATTGTCAGTATAGAAGCTGGAACCCCAGGAATAATGAAAGCTGCCTCATCAAGAGTTAGTTTTTCCTTCTCTTCACCATCCCTTTAAGAACTTAAAGAGGGAGGACTAGTCAGGAGGGGATGATTGAGTTTGTGCTGATGCATTTCCTATGGATGCTACTGGTATGGGAGAGTGGGATGGTGTGAGAGAGCCCAGATGGATATATGTCAGTTTTGCACAACATCTGACTGTGGGTTTAGTGTTAACTGCTCATAATCTGACTCAGGCATTTGAGCTCACCCTCTTGTAGGCTTTTTATTTTGTTAAAACTTCTGTTCTATCTTTTACAAGCATTGTCCTGGCTCCTAAAATTAAATGTACTCCAGGAAAAACTGACACCTGCAGCCATCAGGTCTCTGGAGCTGATGGATCTTTCTTGGTTTACAGTCCCAGTAAAATAGGACTGTTGCCATAGAGGAGCATATGACCCTATATATGGTGCAGAGAAAGACTTCTACTGGGATTTTATTTTAAGAAGGTGGGAGTATGCTCAATTACAGCACTGTAGGGTTCCAACAAGTGTTTCTTGAGGTTGTCTTGGAGTGGGTGGTTTATCAGATACTGTGTACAAGTAATCTATGAGAGTGGGTAACTTAAAATTAGTAAGGAAGGGAGGGGAAGAGGATGAGTATGGTCAATTTTGGGCAGTTTCTTTGAAGACAATCAAGTTTGTGGAAAAAAAAAAATGTTGTGGATTGCTGTCCTTTTAACAGGACATTTATTGGCTTCTTAGGTTTTTATCTTGATCCTTCCATGGTTCAAGAGTCTACAATGATGATTCCTCAGGTGTTCTTGCTTATATTATTTTCCACAGCTCTTCCAGACCAACACTAGTTGTGTAATACATCCTGTGACATTTAACAACTTAATAGCATGTACATTGTGTGGCTTAAAAAGAGGGCTTGGGATTTCTGGTGGGGTGATATTGGTTGTCTCTCACTTTCAGAAACCAGATGTCTTGACCACTGGAGCTGGGAACCCCATAGGGGATAAGCTCAATATTCTGACAGTGGGGCCACGGGGGCCTCTTCTTGTGCAAGATGTTATTTTCACTGATGAGATGGCTCATTTTGACAGAGAGAGGATTCCTGAAAGAGTTGTGCATGCAAAAGGGGCAGGTATGTTCAAAAAACCATGTTCTTTTTCTCTGTGTAGAGTTACTTTTTAAAACTTTGACTTAACACATAGGTTGTGAAAGATAAATTGCATTATATTACCCATAATATAGTATTACAGATGATAATAAATAATTCTAGATCAACAACAAGGCCTGGTTTAAAAGAGGTCAATGCCAAAACTTGAAGCACTGAAAAAATCTTCAAAAAAAAAAAAAGGGGGAGGAAATGTAATTACAGCCCTTAAATTTTTACTGTATTTGCTGTAGTCTCTCCCTCTTCTATCTGCTCCTCCACAGCACCTCCTTCTTCTGGAAGGGAAGACTTACCTACCTCTATTTTAATGTCTATTTGCATGTTATTTGTTAGAGATTCTTGTCTTTGTCATGTGATGTATTTGTCAGAGCAAGGTGATGATGTAATATTTAAATTTTAAAATGTCTAAGCCAACTCACTTTAAGATTTATTATTGATCTGAGGATAGAACTAGCACCTCTGATTTTTAGTACATGTTGTCCTAGAAGAAGAAAACATGGGAAGGAGTTTATAATGTGGATGTACCTGGGAAGAATTCTTCTGTGGGGGTGGGAAGAATTTTGTTGCTTCATCCAGCTTGCAGGTGGACCAAAAATTCTGCAACATGTATCAGAATTAAAGAAATACTCCCTGTGCTCTGATAAATATGCATCTGAAAAGCTACTACTTGTTATTTTGCACAGTAGAAATGAGGTCTGTATTGTGCTGGGAACTGTGAAGAGAATGAGCATTATGCAAGTAGTTAAAATATATTTTATGAAAATAAATTGAGTGTTTTAGTGCATAGATAGAAATTCTGTTTCAACTGATGTATTTCCATGTTTCCTTTTGACTTAGTTGCACCACAATAGATTAACAGATAATGCTGCAAGTGAAAGGAAGGTTGCTAGACCTGACCTCTTGAAATGACTCTTTTTTTCAGGAGCCTTTGGCTATTTTGAGGTCACCCATGACATCACCCAGTATTGCAAAGCAAAAGTGTTTGAACACATTGGGAAGAGAACTCCCATTGCCATCCGATTCTCCACTGTGGGTAAGGCTCTGAAGCTTCTGGCTGTATTTCTGTGCCCCATAGTGACATTTAATGTATTTTAAGGCAGTTGGAAATTATTTCTGCCAACCAATTCCTCTTCTGTGGTTGTCACTTAAATCATAAGATCTTAAGCAGCTTCTGTATCTCTCTGCCTGAGCACCCTGTAGTGTATTTTCCCCCCAGAATGTGAGAAAAAGGACACCCTGAGCTATTTTTTTAGACAGAAAGCCTGCTTTGTTTCCAAGTAGATCATAATTACCACTTGCATACTGCAGTTTAATAACTGAAGGTTAAATACCTGAAATATCTTATGCTGCAGGAATGTTTTGGGAGGTGAATGCTCTAAAAAACAGCCTTAGCTGTTCCTGAATGCTTCTGGAACATTTCTCCAGCATCATAATGGGTATAAAACACTCTGGTATAAGGCTACCCATGGAAAGGATAAAGCAGGAGGGGAGTTAAAAGGGTTACAACTCCTCTAATAAATTTTATTTTATCAGGCATGCTATTTAGCTTGCTGCCTTCACCCTGGGATTTGATGGCACAGAAACTAACATGGGTTTTGCTGACTCAGCTTTATAATCTGATGTTGTCAGTGATAATGCAAATTCCACTCTTAATTGATTCAAGTGGATATACCAGTTTCTTTAAGTGGGGCTTGGGTGCTTGGGTGGGTGTCTCTTCACACTTTGGAAACCTGCAGTGCCTGAAGTATTGCTGAAAACAGGCCAAAAATTCCTTGGTATGAAAAAACCTTAAATGGATAAACTCCACCCTTTTAGATTTTATGCCATATTCTCAAATTCTTCATTTTTATGCTTACAATTTGTATGCATTTCCTAACCTAACACTTCTTCAAGCTGGAGAATCTGGGTCAGCTGATACAGTTCGTGACCCTCGAGGCTTTGCAATGAAATTCTACACAGAGGAGGGAAACTGGGACCTGGTGGGAAACAACACCCCCATCTTCTTCGTCCGGGATGCAATGCTGGTGAGTAAGCAGCAGGAAGAAGAGGAGGGTCCTTTGGAAGAGCCCAAAAATTCATTCACATCTTCTTCTGGCTTCACTGAGAAGCAAAAACTCTTTTGACATACTTAAAATTAGTTGTTTGTTGGATGGCCTGAACATTTTTGGCTTCAGAAGGTGTTTTTATTTATTTTAATTTTTAAAATGAATTTTTTAAACTAAATTACTTCCATGGTTTCCTGCCAAACAACACACATTTAGTTGCTGTTTACACAGCAGAATAACCAGCAAATTATGGTGGCATCATTGTGTTTTTAACCTCAGTTTCTCTGGTGCTCAATTTGCTTTTTTTTTTTTAAATTCTGATGCTATTTGGAGGGAAGGGAAAATTACTTCTCACTTCAAAAGCTTCTTGCAAATTCTTTTTATTAAATCTGATCTCTTTGGCCTTTTAGTATTTATTAAATCTGATCTCTTTGGTCTTTTAGTAGAAGTTTGTAAGTAGAGGGACTTTCCTCAAATAGAAGAGTTCTGCACGGGTACTTTATAGTATCTCTGTGTTCATTTAGAGGTCAGATGAACCTCAGTCAAGTTCAGAGATACAAATTTGAAAGGTTTTTTTTTAAATGAAAATATTCTTTAGCTTTCAACAGCCTATTTATCCTAGTTGTAAATGTTTTAATTTCATGGACCAGTAAAATCAGGGGTTTTTAATTAATTTTGTTGCAAGAGGTATCACAACAGAAGATTTTATTTTATTTTTTCAAGGACCTTGTAACTTTGTCTCATCTTTGAGTGTGCTGCTCCTTTCATAGTTAAGTGCACTGAAAAAATTATGTCTTGTTTTGTAACAGGAGTTGCTTAATACACCCTGTATAATTTGGAAGTGTTACAGAACTTTTTTTTTTTCTCCCTTCTTCCTTTCTCTGTCCTCCACTTCTCCATGAATTAGTTCCCATCCTTCATCCATAGCCAAAAGAGGAACCCTCAGACTCACCTGAGGGACCCAGACATGATGTGGGACTTCTGGAGCCTTCGCCCTGAGTCTCTGCATCAAGTAAGGTTCTCCTTTGGCTTCATTTTGTGTGATTAAGATACTCTTGTTATGACATCATGTGTTTTTCACTATCTCTTTTCCATATTTTATCTTGAAGTCTACAGAACATTCTAGGAACAGTAAAGGTTAAAGGCCTACAATGATTTTAAAGCCATTAATACACATCTAGACCTTTTTTAGTGACTATGAAGTGGGTGGGATCCTTCTATTTTCATAACCATGTATTATATAGGGCTGATTAAAAATGCAGATGTTTTTAAAATTATTAATTAAAGAAAATGGGTACATACAGAAGTCTTCCACTAATTAATAACTGGAAGAAGTAGAACCACAAGCATTGCTTGATCATGAACTAAAGAAAGCAGCATTTTGACTGTTTGCTGCTTGAAGACTTTGAAGTTAAATACTTTGGTTTTTTGGTCTTTAACCTGGAAAAAACCCTCTTATTTATATTTGTAACTTAAGTTATCTGTGCTTGCAGGGGAAATCACAACATCTTGTACTTCACCAGATGTTTCATGTGGCCATAAAACTTCACATAGGTTTAATTCACAGGTTTTTTTGTGCAAAACCAAGAGTGTTCATGAAATAAGACTTTAAAACTTAAATTTCTTGAGGAGTTTCTAGCTTATAACATCAAGATAGCATCCAGTGGTGTGGATTAATGCAGTAAACTCTCTCAAATGGTCCCTTTATCCTGGGGAGTCCATTAATATTGTTTGGTCCTTGTCTTTAGGTGTCTTTCTTGTTCAGTGATCGTGGTATCCCCGATGGTTATCGCCACATGAATGGATATGGGTCACACACTTTTAAGCTGGTGAATGCTAATGGCAGAGCAGTTTATTGCAAATTCCATGCAAAGGTACTGGTGATTTTTGTTTTCAAGTTATCTATTGGAATTACACATCATCTTGGGTAAAAATAGTTTAAATACTGTCTAAAAATCTTCTGCGACTTACCAAGTTGAGTTCAGAAAAGATTTTTTTCACTGCATAGACTCAATCAAAAAGGTTATTAAAATGAGGTTTTAGTTAATGCTGAAGGTGTCACAGATAGAGGGGTGGGGGCTGTGAAACAGATTAATGGAGAGTCCAAATATTTCAGCCCTGAGGGCTGCAAGTATTTGATCATTTTCTGTTGGCATGTAATTTGTAGGAAAAGGTGGGATGATGGGACAGTAAAGAAGCACCATCCTATAAGGACATGCTTCTTTACTTGATGTGCTACAGGGATCAAACCTTCACATTTGATGTCTTACATTGTGATACAACATTTATTTCACTTTTATCAGGGCACTAATTTTTACCTGGAAGGCAGCTGTTGAATGCACTATTCTTCTGAACTCCAATTATTGGAGATTGGAGGATAACTTGGATTATAAATCTTGTTAAAGTACATTCTTGTTAATAATTTCTGTAAAACTTTCTGCATGTTCTAACTGACTCTACTGCTCTTACTGCTTTTAGACTGACCAGGGCATCAAAAACCTGCCTGTTGAAGAAGCAGGAAGATTGTCTTCCACTGATCCTGATTATGCCATCCGTGATCTTTACAATGCCATTGCCAAAGGGGACTACCCATCCTGGTCCTTCTACATTCAAGTGATGACATTTGAAGAAGCAGAGAAATTTCCATTTAATCCTTTTGATTTAACTAAGGTATCTCTGATGCTCTTGTGAATATTCAGCTAGTTGAGAAAGGTCATGAGATCAAAACATAGCAAGTGCCAGAACTGAGCTTATCTAAAAAAAAAATGTTTCCATGGAGTAGCATCATTTTATTACTACTCTTTATCAATAAAGTTAATCTTTCCTTTTTATTTTTCCCTTCTATTTTAAGTGTACTTGTTATGATATAGTCATGCTGAGTCAGCAGTTCTGGAGATGAAATATTTATATTCTATCTGATGATGTCAGTGAAATATGGATAGGGTTTGATTCCTGTCTATGCCAACCTCAGTTCTGAAGTGTGATCTCAGCTCACACAGCCCCACCCTGAGCTCCCTGGTTTTAAGTGGGATTGATAATGTAGCTCCTAATTGTTGCCCTGATTTTTGTCAGATTTCCAATTGCTGTTCCAAGAAACAACTTGTTGGAAGATACTGGTATAAATGTATATTCCTCTTTTTTTTTTTTTTCCCCCCTCCTAATATTACTCTCCCCAAGTGGCTCAAGACTTTTAAACTTCAAAGTATGGGCTAAGATGACAAAGAAAAGGGTAGTTAAGCTGGCTGCAGTTTGCAGGAGCTGAAAACAACCCTGCTGCCAGTTCCACCTACGATGTTGCATTCCCAGGCACTTTTTCAAGTGCCTGTGGGTATTTCATTTAAGGAGCAAAGTCCTGAGATTATCCTGGGGTGGCGAAACAAGTTGCATTAATAACATTGCAAAAGACTTCTTGAAATAAGATGTTTCTCTCAATCTTTGTGAGGAAAAAAATAGTCTCCTCAGTAATGCATTTTCTCAGTCAGGATTTAGATCAGGCAGATGCTGCCTAGTAATTAGTTAACCTGCATAATACTATAATAATGTTGATCTTAATGTCTGTGTTATATCTTCCAGATTTGGCCACATGGTGACTACCCTCTGATCCCTGTGGGAAAGCTTGTCCTGAACAGGAATCCTGTTAATTACTTTGCAGAGGTGGAACAGATGGCCTATGATCCCAGCAACATGCCACCTGGGATCGAGCCTAGCCCAGATAAAATGCTGCAGGTAAGCTCTGAATACACTACCTGAGATTCTACCCAAAAAGCATTTTGCTTTGCTGTTTCTGAAAGCATTCCTACCCCTGTAAAAGCTGGAAAGCACCTGATTGATTTGTATTAGTGGCTGGTTTTTAATCATAGAATCATTATGGTTGGAAAGGATCTCTAGGATCATCAAGTCCACCCTTCATCCCAACATCTCCCTGACCACTAGACCATAGCCCCAAGTGCTACCATTTCATGTGCTCATCCAAAATTTAAGTATAAAGGGAACAGGAAAGAACTAAAGGAAGAGCAAATCTAGAATGTAGAGGGTGTCTGCAACAAATGTCCAAGTTGATGGGGAAATCTGTCAGTCTGGCCAGAGGTACAGGATCAAACAGAGCAGCAGTGTGTGTTTGTTCATGTTTTTGCAGTATATCTTAGTTATAGATGCTTATGAGAGAGAAATGGACTTCAAAGGGTTGGACTTGATGATCTTAAAGGTCTTTTGCAACCGTAGAGGTTCTGTGATTCTGAAATACAGATAGAACCACTTCCTGACACAAACCACAGGGCTGCTCTTTAGGAGCAGTATCAGATTTCTTAGAGGTCAAAACGTCTGATAAAATTGGCTGCAGAGTCATGGATGGTTCTGTTACAGTTTTCAGATTAAAACCAGATTGTTTCAAATTATTTCCATGGCAACAAGAAGATTTTTTGGCAGTTTTAGCTGGATAAACTCTTGAACCATTGTGCAGTTCTCTTGTTTTGCCTCTTTGCTGCCACAAACTTAATGGTGTCCAGACATCACTAGAACTGCTTCAGGTTGAGTTGAGGATTAAGGGACTAACACATGAAATATCTTACCAATTTTAAAATAAAGTTGAAATCAAGCAGGGGAAAAACTATATTATTCCTTAGTAATATTTAGCATAGTCATGGTTGTTTTTATCTCTACATTTTCCTGCTTCAGCACAGGTTCTGAAATGGGTAGGAAATACCCAAGCTTCAAAATGCAGCTCAGCCTGCCATTCTTCACTGGTTCTCCGGCAAAGTTGGTTTGTGGCCACGTGTCATAATTTGAAATATGTCATGGAATGGTTTGGGTTGGAAGGGACCTCCAAAGGTCATCTAGTCCAACCTCCCTACACCAGCAGGGACATCTCTACCTAGGGCAGGCTGCTCAGAGCTCCATCAAGCCTCACCTTGAAGGTCTCCAGGGATGAGGCCTCCACCCCCTCTCTGGGCAGCCCCTTCCACTGATCTATCACCCTCATATTAAAGAACTTTTTTTTCTACTCTCCAACCTAAATCTACCCTTTTCTAGCCTATCAAAAATACACATTTACCAAGGAAACAGCCTCTCCCTTTCACTGTTTGATGTGTAGTGCTTTGAATTGGGATGTAGCACTTGAGTGACCTCTTGCAGCAAGTTAATGTCTGTGATAAATGTTTTAGGGGCGCCTGTTCTCATACCCTGACACCCACAGACACCGTTTGGGACCCAACTACCTGCAGATCCCTGTCAACTGCCCCTTCAGAACCCGGGTGGCCAATTACCAGAGGGATGGACCCATGTGTGTTTCTGACAACCAAGGTAGGGAGGAAAAGAGCTTTAAATAGAATACTTGCACATCTACTGCAGAATTCTTTTCTGTTCACAGGATCCTTCCTAAAGGATTTGGTTTATTGGATATTTACTAACTTAAACTTTGAGAAATGATTTTTTCCTCAACTCTTCAGAGTCTCTTGACTTTTTCCCTCAACTCAAATATCACATTATAACTTCCTAAGCTTCACACTTCCCAGTCTTATCTTGGTTTTTTCTTTTATGTGAAAACTCTTCCTTCTCTCAAATATTTGTCAGCCTTCTAGTACTTTTCCTTATATTCCCTAGATCCTTTTTGAGTTTAGCTGGCTGGCTTCACCTGCAGTTGTTAGAAACCCACCATAGAATATATAGAGTTTTATTCTTTATTCTCTATTCTTAATGAGAAAATGGGGATTTGCAGGAAAATACCCCCAGTCAAAGGAATTCAGCAATGTCCCTAATTTAAATTCCTTAAAGGCTTCTAGAAAAATGCTTGTTCAAGGGGATTTGAAAGAATTCTAAAATACCTTTCATTTAAAATGAAATATGCCAAAGAAATAGCTTCACAGAATTACTACCTTGGTTTCTACTTGTAGGCAAAAATCTATTCTAAAAATAACAGCCTAAATGCCTTAAAGAAAACTGCATTTATGTTTTTTTTTAAACTTCAAAAGTGACTTCCTTATACTCAGGCTGCTCTGTTAAACTGCTTTGCTGTCTGATTTCGAGGAGATTGTGGAAAGTGGAAGTGTAAATGCCATACCTAGAGCTCTAACTTCACCCCTATTCAGCAGATTATGTCCTGTCATGTTTGCCCAATTGTGAGTGATTTTAAACCTGAGAGCAAACAAGGATGTACTTAAGCTCTGCCTCATGCCAAACATTGTGTTCCCCTGGGCTATGAATTCTCAGACTTGCTGAGGGAGGAGAGGGAAATACTTGTAAAATCCTTGAAAAGGCTTCTCCTATCCAAGAACAGATAATAGGTTTATTTTTATGCAGTTCCCCAAGTTCATTACATGCTTAAAATAAACCCTTTACATAGATAATATTTGTAGCACTTCAAGTATGTAGATAAAAGTGTATTTTTATGCTGCCTTGGAATAAAACTTCAAATTAATTCACAATTTCACCTACTAAAACTGAGCCATATTGTGAGTGGCCAGACTTCCTAATTTCTGGAAAAAAAATCATTTTTTCCCCTGAAATTGTTGAAATTATTTGTAATAAGTGTTAAGTACTGGCTGAAAGACACAGCTCCTGATGCTGGGTGGTAAGTGACAGATATTATGACATAATTCTGACGATTGTTCTTAATAAAAGGAATAACTGGGTAATTTATTTAAGTTCTAGGAAAAGAACATTTTCTATCACCTGACTTAATCTGAGAGCTGGTATCTGACTGTTTTTGGGGTGTTCTTTGCTTGTTTGCAGGTGGTGCCCCAAACTATTACCCCAACAGCTTCACTGGCCCAGAAGATCAGCCCGTGTTAAAGGAGAGCCGCATGTTTGCTTCAGGGGATGTGCAGCGCTTCAACAGTGCCAACGAGGACAATGTGACTCAGGTATGATGTGTGGAAGGGCTTTTTATGGCTTATTTTGTGGCTGTAGGATGAGTTTAGAGAATATCAACAAGAATCATTCAGAAATGGCTCCTCTGAAGCATCTGGGCTAACCTGAAGTTCATCTCGTGTCATCTCAGGTTCATCTTTCGAGTTCTCTCGGGAGAGCTTGAAAGTTAGAGCTTCATTTCATGGAAAAACTGGATTTTTACTGAGAGAACAGTTAGTAGGACTGGACTTGATGATCTCAGAGGTCTATTCCAGCCTCAATAATTCTGTGATTCTGTAAATTCTCACAGACTCTTGCCATCTATATTCTGGTCGCTGATTTCTAGAGGTTGTGACTTTATCTTGTTGCAATTAGTGTCTGCAGATATGCAGAGTAGACACTTAATGTCATCATCATCAGTTCCTGCACTGGACCCCAACACCAACATTTATTTTCATTTATTCAATAATAAAGAGTTAGAAATGGATAATGAGTTGTTAGAAGGTTTGACAACAAAAAAACCCCAAACCATGCCCCAAACTGGTTGCCTTTTGTGCTTAAATCTTTCAAGTGTTGCCTGACTAAGAAGTGAAATCTGTTATTTTTTGAGTAATAATGGATCCTAAAAGTCTGGTGTTAATTTCTGCCAGAGGTAGAATGAATTGTTTTGGGGAATTTCCAAAGAAATCTTTGTTTCCAACCACCAGGTGCGAGAATTCTACACCAAAGTGCTGAAGGAAGATGAACGCCAAAGGCTGTGTAAAAACATTGCTGATCACCTCAAGGATGCCCAACTCTTCATTCAGAAGAGAGCTGTGAGTGCCTTGTTGGATTTTTAGCCTTTGCTCTTTTTTTTCCTCCAGGTTTTCTTGCAGTCTAGTTGGTGATATGCTTATGGAAAGGAAAATCAGGAATTCTTCCTCGAGAAGGCAACTTGTGGATTTTTCTTATGCAGGAGTTATCAATACAGACCAATTAAATATGTGCTTGTGTAATATAAATAGTGTAGAAGATGTTAAAGTAATTTTTGGGATGGGA
>VYZX01021461.1:0-19932 GCA_013401335.1 Brachypteracias leptosomus | reverse complement strand
ATCCCCTCCCAGACCTTGCCCCCCCGTACCTTTGGTGCTGTGTGAGAACTGATAGTCATAATATGGGTGCGTTATCAACAGCCTCTGGACTGCAGCATGAGGGCTGTATGGGGAAAATCAGCTCAGACAGACCCACTACAAAGGGGCTCTTACAGATGCTTCTATAGTTTGTTGCGCAGAATACAATTGGATCCTCTAATGAACATAAACCACTGATGCAAATCTATTAGTCTGTGCTATTATTTGCTAAATAGCATTCATAGTTTTGATAATATATCTGAAATTCTTATAACAAAAAGACTTTTTTTTAAACTTTTATGAAGGTCATTTTAATTGTGTAAAGGAACGGAAGTATGCAGAATACTTTGGAGAAATAAGCTTTTACAAGGGTATTGTATCAGCTCAGTCACTGGTTTTGGAGATAACCCATGAAAACAGTGTTCAGTGTGTTTTGGACTTTGCTGAAACTCAGAACTCAATATAATCATCATAAAAACACAAAGAAATAAGCATGAATATAATGTGATTCTGCTGTGGGAAGGGAGACGACCACCTTCTGAAATCAGGGTAGAAACATGGGCAGAGTCAGTTAAGTGAAAGTTCAAGATAAATAGAATCATAGAATGCATTGGGTTGGAATGGACCTTCCAAGGTCATTTAGTCCAACTCCCTGCAGTCAGCAGGCATGTCTCTTATTAGATCAGGTTGCTCAGAGCCCCATCAAGCCTGGCCTTGAACTTCTCCAGGGCTGGGTCCTCCACCTCCTCACTGGGCAACCTGTTCCAGTGTTCCACCAACTCATAGTAAAGAACCTCCTCCTAATGTCTAATCTAAACCTACCCTTCTCTAGTTTAAAACCATTGCCCCTCATCCTATTGCTACATACCCTTGTAAACAGTCCCTCCCAAGCTTTCTTGTAGTCCCCCTTCAGGTACTGGAAGGTTTCCCTGGAGCCTTCTCTTCTCCAGGCTGAACAACCCCAACTCTCTCAGCCTGTCTTTATAAGAGAGATGCTCCAGCTGTCTGATCATTTTTGTGGCTCTTTTTTGGATTCTCTCCATCATGTCCATGTCCTTGTGTTGAGGGTTTTATAGCTGGACACAGGACTCCAGGTGAGGTCTTTCCAGAGCAGAGTAGAATGGCTGAATTACCTCTCTCAATCTGCTGGCCACGCTTCTTTTGATGCAGCCCATGATGTGACTGGAATTCTGAGCTGCAAGGGTGCACTATTGGCTCATTGCTTCCTTCATGAATGTGGTTAAAAAGTTATGTTAGTATTCAACTACAAGACAACAGGATTGTCACTGGACTTGTTGTTTCAAGTATCCACTATATATTAAGAGCAAGCTAGCTGTGTGAATGTGTGAAAGCAGTTCTTCAGAAGAATAAATATTTATTCATATTTAGGTGAGTGATGTGCCTATACATATGAACACATGTATACAAGTAGAGACACAAAAACATGTAACCTGCAGGAATCTGGGTAGAATTCAAGATTTTATGTTAACTATCTAGAGAAAGGGATATTTAAGCATTTCAGAAAGGAATTCATTCAAGAGGAGCTATTAAAGTTTTGTTTAAGGTATAACTGGTGATTGTATGAAGTTATCCTTCTTAAAGAATGGCATAATGATTAGAGCACTAAAGTAAGGAATCAGATATTTGTGTTATGTTTTGTTCTCTGTCCATTTCAGGCAGAAGAATATTAAATATCTACCACAGTTACAGCTCTTAGTACACTTCAGTACTTGTATTTTTTTCATGAGTTACATGACCGGTCATTTTATTGATCAGGGACACAGGTTTTAGCCACAGCCCATATGTTATCAGTGTTCAAATCTTCATCAAAAAGGAAGTGGTCTGAGCTGAAAGTACTGTAGGAAGCTGGACCCACAGTAGCTCTAATTTTAATATAATACCTTTGACTAAAAAATATTTTTGTCATTCAGAATATCTGACATTTGGGATTTGAGGAAAAATGTGATTTGGAGAAAGTAAATAAAGTTTTTCTGGTCATTAGTTAAACTCATATAGGAATATCTTAGAGCTGATGTAATACATGAGTTGAGGGAAATTATAAATTGCTGGAGGATATTGTCATAGACTTACCCACACTTGTGGTTTAGAAATACACTAATGTTGACTGTAAAGCCAGTTGGTTTCTATGAGTCACTTTTAAGGCACTTCATATTCATATGAAAGTGAATTGGAATTTTATTGATTGATTTCTCTGCTTTCTTTAGCAAATAAGTTATTTACTATTACAGATGATGCAATACGTAGTTTGGAAACACCTCATTTTGAAATTATAAAATTAGAAAGGTTGGATTTCTGTGTATTTGACAGTCAAATACCTTCCAAATGAAGTAAGACATAATGATGACATACAGTCACACCTTTAAACCAACCAAGGAATTAAAAGGTTTGTGTTCTTTTACAAAGATGCAAGTATGTTTTGTGCAGAAACCTACTTTATTTTACCATGAAACATCTCCTTTAAAGGCACATGAAGCTTCTCTAAATACAGTATTTAAGGCCTCAGCTGTTCAAAATCCAAAACTTTTAAAGATTTAGATGTATAATCATGGAGCACAAAGGAAAGGAAACTGGTGGTGCCTGGAAATGAAAGTCTTTGTGCTTCCCTTGTGTCCTGCAGTGCACCCTGTGAATCATTCACTTTCCAAGCAGTAACTTAAGGTGGGGTTTTTCAGGGTTGTTTGGTTTTTTGGGTGTTTTTTCAGTAAAATATTCTCTTACTATGTTTTTATTTGTTTTAAACTAAACCATCAAAAACACGTTTTGGTTTCCCTCCATCACTGACATAGCTAATGCTAGAATTAAAATGGAAGGAGGGACTCTGTGTCTGGAGTGGAAGGAGGGACTCTGTGTCTGGAGTGGACTCTGTGAATGAGTCATACTTGCAGAACTTATTTTATTTCCAAGGTATATTTATAATTCTTCCCATAATCCCCAAACCTATCACAGTAGTAGACTGTGATGCATACAGGAGGTTTGAGGGACTAAATTCTGCTTTCTCTTGTCAGGTCTGTAAGACCTCATACAGCAGGATGTTTCTGTTCTGTCTCTGACAGCCTCAAAATTCTGAAATTCTAAGCTTGTTTTCTCCATGGGACATCTAAATAACCCTGTAGCCCTAGTGGTTAGAAAAGCTTGTCTGGTTCAGTACTGGATGGAGAGAAAATCCTTNNNTCCTGTTTGGATGTAGAGAAAACCCTCCCCCCCCCCCCCCCTTCCCCTCCTCCCAAAGTATTGCACCCTCATGTGCAATGGTCAACACTGTTCTGGATGCAGAAGGGTTAAGCAGCATGCCTGGGAAGATTGTAAGTGTGTTGGTTTCAATGCTGCTTCCAATTAGGTTTGATAAAGAATTATATACAAGAGCACTAGTCAAGGGCAATGGGGAGCTGCTTTAAAAGAAAGAACAGATGGTGAAGACAGATTTATGCTCCAGGTGATTGGTATAACAAGCTAGAGGAAATAATGCAGGAAAAAGAAAAGTATTTTAAACAATGTTCCATGCATATTTTTGCTGTGCTTTTTATGTGCGGGCTGCATTATTCTATGGAACATCTGACATGTTGCAGTTCTGAATGTACCTGCATCCATCTTGGGAGAGAAGCTGTGTCTGACCCAAGTCAGTTAAACATTAGCACATGTTATATACTGAAATAAGGAATGCATTTCTTACTGTACTAGTGCTTTCCTATTTGTACAGAACTTAGAGATCTACTTGAAAATTCAAGGAAATATTTTTTTAAAGATATTTCACATTTTCTGTTACTAATTTCTCTCTTTCTTAAGTCTCCCCAAGAGCATGGAACAAATTATAACAAAAGTATTTTAAATTTGTTTTCCAAAGCTGATAAGAATTACTCACCTGTTTGAGAACCTACCTCTCCCTGCCCTTCGATTTGAGGATTCCTACCTTCTTCTCCCAGTGTGCTGAAAGGTATTCCTACCATCTACTTGTGCTATGCTAAAAGCCATCCAATAGAGGAAGACTGGGTAGCTATGAAGACACAGTGGGGATGATCTAATTAGCAATGTGTTAAAGGATGTGGGTTAGATATTGTCCACACAGTTATGTCTTTTTTACTATGTACTTATGACTGGGTCCTCATGACGTGTCCTTCATATTAAGCATTCAGCATTATCTGAGTAATCTTGTGCTATGTTGTCCTATTGCAGGACTAGGGCTTGGGTGTTGCAGTACTTTGCGATATATCATAAAAGGAAGTCAGACGTGACTGCAACTTACAGCCTCTGCAGACACATTGAAACTTCCATGGTTCCTTTTCCAGCATTCCATTAGTATTCTCTTTTGTGAAAGCCTATGCACCATTATCAATTGAATAAAAAAATATGTATTTGGTGACTATAAATGCACTGCTTAAGAAGATGTATTTGACAGCTCACTACTCTCTGGCATCAGCTCTGCCAAACTAAAGTCCTGCTAGGGAGTTCCACATCAGTTTTGGCAATATTGTAGGCAACTAATGTGCCATTGAAGAAGAGATCAATGATCCAATGATATAGACCACTAGATTTTTTTGGTTTTTTTAAATGCTTTAGAATCCTTTTTTTCTGAGCTCATTAGGCAAACAGATGGGTAGGAAGTTGCCGTGCCACATTGAGTTTTCCAGCAGAAATGCAAAAATTCAGGATAACAAAATGTCCTTTGCTGAAGATCTGCACAGAGCTCACCTCAGAATTGCAGAGCAAAATTAAATCTTCCCAAGGGATTCAGATGCATGCATCTCTCAGTGTATGTATATGGAAGGTCACTCAATCTAATGGCAGTGTCAAAACTTTAATGCAGACTTCTCCTGAGGCAGTAGATATGCGACGTAATTTTGAGGCAGTAGATATGTGACTTAATTTTAAGGCAGTACTGCCTCACATGACTTATCAGTCCTCAATACAGTTTTAGTAACCTGTGCTATTTTTAACAGAGGGAAACCAAAGATGTTAAAAATTCTGAAAGGTGAATCGTACTATGATTCCTACTTGTTTAGAATGGTAGCAAGCAGTTTTCCAGGACAACATAAATAAGGAATTTATTCACTACTTCCCATCAGCCAGCAGATGGTTAACCACTTTTGTAAAGCAGAGCATCTGCATGCATAACAGTTACTTTGGAAGAAAAATGCCATAACCATGAATGTCTCCGTTTCCTCTCCTTTCCCTGAATTTTTATTTCTGAACATGAGGTCATATGATATGGAACTTCCCAACTTCTTGTAAACCCTCAGCCTATCCATTGGTGGGGGAAGAGTAGGAAAAAAGAAAAACCCTCAGTGTTGTGCAAGCACTGCTCACCAACAGCCGAAACACTACTGTGTTATCAACACCATTTTAGTTACAAATACAAAACACAGCATCATATGGAAAGCTATGAAAAAATTTAATCCCATCACAGTGAGACTAAGTACAGGGGGGTTATTTGGGGTTTTGTCTTTTTTCTTTTCCTCTTTCTCTATTTTCTTTTTGCTTTGAGAATACAAGCAGTTGGGATACCATGGAGCAATGCTGTTGAGCAAAAGGGCTCACAGAAGATACTGGATTTTCTAACATCGAACAGACAGAGTGTTCTCTGCTCCTTTACATGTAGGAGGCAGTAGTGGATATGATGGATTGCTACCACTTAATAGGGCAATTCTCTAACATAAGCCATGGCAGATAGTGAACTACTTGGGTGTTACTTAAGGCAAGAAAATAACCACCACAAGTTACTCTGTTTAACAGTTTTCTCTTCATCCTTAGGATGTCATATAGCCATTTCCTAGTGGTGCAAAAGAGTAAAAGCAATATGTGGCTTTCTGTGTGCTTTTTGATCTTTGATGTAGTAAATTATGTACATAACCCTTAGAAGGCTGAGTTCTGACTGTCTCTTGTGGGTTATCATTATAGTGCAAGTCAATTTGTCTGCAACTTCTGATAGCTTCTTGGCAAGAATTTTGAGGAAGGGAGAACAGGGATTGGATTTTGAACATTCATAAGTGAACTCAGGTTAAAAGAATATCACTAGTTCAACATGGCTTGAAGACAGATGTCTTCAAGAGTTGATGACAAGATACTTGAAAATTTGTTATAATACATGGAAGGCTGATAAGAGTTTAACAAGCTACTGATGTTTTCTAGGTTTTAGAAAGGGCATCATACTCTATTTCTGAATAATTTTAAAGAAACCTTTACCCCATAAAACGCTCATTATACTTTATGCACATACACATCTGAATTTTTATCCCTAATTAAATGTGTGAAGTTACAATACTGATTTCAGAAAGTACTAGGTGAACTGCATTATTTGAACCATTTGGAGTTCAGTGCAATCAAACCTCACTGCTATAAGCCAGATTCTTAAACAGTTTTATTAGTAACATGATGCAAGTTCTACTCTTGGGAGAATATCTTACAGCCAAAATGTTGTGATTAAAACATGCACAGAAAATACTATTTAGAGAGGTTCTATTCCATGCCTTTCAAGTATTATCAGATATTCATCTCCAACTTCACTTCATAAAATTGGTTTGTGATCTGCTCAAAGAGGTTGTTGTTGTTTCAGGTTTAAGTAGATGCAGCAAAAAGTCAGTGTCAACAGTAATCTGTTTGGTGATAAAGAGAAAAGAATGGTTAGGATGTACAACATGGTACTAAAATATTACTGTCAGTTTGAGAAAGTAGGAGAGTAGTAGTGAGCTACTGTAGAAGGAATGACTGAAAAACAGGTAAAGACATATGAGAGCACTCTGTGAAGCTATTGCTTAGTTTCAGGCAGAGAACTTCTTGGTGTGCACAGGGAAAACCTGATTCTATATAAATCCTACAATCTAGCTGCTATTTTTACCACTTTTACCAAGTGGAATCTGCTGTGGTAGTTTTCAGAGTATAATCTGGAAAAGTAAATGAGAGGTATTCACTTAGAAGACCACTTATAATAAAGTCTGTTAAGTCAAAAGATAAATAGCTACCAGCTGACACATCCAGGGAAGTGGATAGTTGTGTCCACTTTGGGTTCTATGGTGCAGCCTCTTGCATAGCAGGGAAGTCTTGGCCCTTAGTCAATTTTTCCTTTTCAGAGTCAGCAGAAGCTGTATTCATCTTTTCTTCCCTTGCCTAAATTGGTCATATCTGCCCAAACCTCAACCTGCAGTGTGTCTCACAGCAAAATCTTAACGTGGGTGGATTGTGTGAATGTTTTAAAGGCTAAATTCTCATCCTTGTTCAAATCTTTGCTTTTGATTTGGCAATAAATTATATCATGGTTATGACCCCATCCTTTTAGCAGTTCTTTTAAATCTATTCTGGTTGTTCTGTTTCATTTCAGGATCTTACTTAATCTGACTGTTCTTAGACTGTGGAAATTTATCTACAGTTAAGGTTACAAAGTCCAGTTGCAGAGTAATTTGAAGCCTAAATGTTTGCTTTTAGAGCAGGTACCCCTCATAGTCTAGTCTTGGCTATAGACCAATGCCCAGAGAGGCAGGTGGCATTCAATTATTACGATTCCCAAAGAGCAGAGACTACACTGGTACATAGACTAATGCACTCTACAGGGATGTAGAGAACTGTTAGGTGACAGCTGCAGGATGCACAAACATTAGTACCTACTAATGCTGTGAGCTTCCTCCACTTTCAGACACAAAATAGACCTGTCAATTGATATTCACCATGTGATACATGAACTGAGAGTAATCTTGGTGGTACACACCTGAGAATTTACCTCTTCATGTAAATTTAAAATAACTAAAATACTTTTACATTGTTTTATCCTTGTGATTTCATATATGCCGGTGGAATGTATTAGCAGAGAAGCTGAAGTGTTACACAGTACACATGGAGAATCAGTTTGAACTTTCTACTGATCTCATGATAACTCAACTTTAAATCCCAATTGCATCATTACAACACCATTCAGCGTGACATGTCATACTGATGGACTACCTAGGTTCAGGATGGTTCTTTAATATTTTTTGTTTGGTTGGGTATTTTTAACTATACATTGTAGATGTTTCCCTTTCTATCTTTCTTGAGTTCCTCATCCTCCTTAATAAATTAATGATAACTTATCAATACTTAAATTATATTGGAATAATCCCCTTATGTTATGCTTTCTTAGCATTTTGTAGCTAATATTTTCAGAACTCTACATTATTCATGCATTCGTCAAATTGCAAAGATGCAAGCTTAGCTCTAACTTTCTCTTAACATTTTCAATTTCCTTTGCAACTTTTGCCTTTTTTCTCTGAATTCCTTCAATTTACTAACAGTCTTGTGACAACAATGTACTAAAATAATTGCACTCATCACTATTTTGGCTTTATGACTTTGAAAAGAAGAGTTATCAAGAGTAAGCTATGCAGGAAGGTGCATAAAATCCAATGTCATATTGGGGGGTGGGAGGGGAGGGGTTCAGTGGTTTCAACCATGTGGGACTCTTACCAGTCAGACTGAAGTCTATTTGAAGTAGCTAGAAAGTGCCTGAATCTTAGTCATACTGACTGGCCACCCACAAATCTTCAACAAAATTCTTTAGACCTAATCCACTGTTTTTATTGTCTTGGGTCCAACAAATGGAATGATCAGGATATTAGTCACAGATGTATGTACTACTCCATAGTGAGTGTGGGCACTACCCACATGTTGCTTGTACATGAGCTTTTTGTCCTTTTGTAGTGGAAAAGAGGAGGAGAAGAGGGGAAATATAGATGTATAGATATATAAGTTCACTTGTGAGTGTGCTCATCATCCAGTATATTTTGATGATGGGCTTTGGAAAGAATTACTGAAGCATATTTAGGTATGTTTAACTTTTTGTGGGCATACAGACAAATATTTGCTCTATTTCACATTTCACATACTATAGTATATTAAACCACAAAACCACACTGGCATAGTTAAAGGATGGATATTTAACATTATGCTCTTCTTGGAATAGATGTGTCTGGGGAGGGATGGGAGTGGTTCTGTGTGTGTTTTTTTGTTTTGTATGTTTGGGGGTGGGGTTTCACCCTGCAACTGTGCGTGCCTGGTAGTGACTACTTTTAATTATTAAAATCTTAGCCCCGGTTGCATGCCACAACTGAGGTGTTCAATTACAACAGACAATATTATAAAATGACATCCTGAGGTTAAGGTGGCTTTAAAGGTGGCAATGCATCAAAACATTTTCTCATTCAACACAGGAGCTTAATGCAAAAATTTAAAATGCACCATTTTGTGATTATTGGCTTAACTATTGAATGTGAACTTTATTCTTAATATTCTTATGAACGGTCTGAAAAAGTAGCAGGATTCAGGACAAGAAACCTACATTACTGATACTGGGTTGGTACTAATGGGTATCAGTCTTATCAATCTGTATTTGGAGTTGCCCCAGAGGTTGTTTCAGTTATGAAAACAGAATGGAACAAAATATTTCTTTGTTATGTTGCTGTTGCTTTGGAATTTGTGTCTTTGGCTCCTGTTTCTTGAGTCAAGTGTCATTGATTAACAGGGAAATCAAAGAGAGAAGACAAGGTTATATTTAGTAAGAGAGACCTTTTTAGGCAGCAATCTTTCCTGAAAAACTCTTGCTTTCACCTCAGGAACAAATAAATACTGGTAGCATCAGTTCACTTGGTTTTGCTCTTTCATAATTTGTAACATTTATTTTTGTGATGGCTTTTGTTATTTCTGCTGCTTTCTTCTGACACCCTCACTCCCATCAAATAATTTCCTTGTCAGACTGTTGTGCCCCCTTAAAATGCAGCAACATCTATTGACACTGTCCAAGTGTTCACTTGGGATCAGAGCCACAGACTGCTGCTTTCACAGATCTTAGCAAAACTTACTTTCTTTGCCACAAAACTCATCAAATAGCAAACTTTAACTCTGAGATTCAGAAACTTATTCTGTATATTATGACCAATTTCTATATATATTAGTTTTATGTAATAAAAACATAGGTCATGGTGGTAAGTTTGGAAAAACACATAAATCTGGGGTTAATCTGACTGTGCATATCCTAATATATTTCCACTACTAATTTATATCCCTGAGTGGCACAGGAACATGCTGCCCATAGACAATTTCAGTTAGGTAAGGAGAATGTATGAAACTTCAGTGGTATATCTTCATAGAACCATAGAATCATTAAGGTTGGAAAAGACCTCTAAGATCATCAGATCCAATCATCAACCCAACACTACTGTGACCACTAAACCATGCCCTGAAGTCTCACGTCTACATGTTTGTTGTACATCTCCAGGGATGGTGACTCCACCACTTCCTTGGACAGTCTGTTCCAGTGTTCAATGTCATTAAACTTTATAATAGGAAAATGTTTCCTTTGAAATTACTTTAATAGGACTGAATCATTGGTAATAGAATAGGAGGTTACAGGCTTATTGTTCTTACCTCTCTAAAAGCTGCAATAATATAACTATGAAACTAGACATGACACTGAATATTGTGCTATCACTGAACTATCTAGATTTTGTATGTCTCCTAAACTCATAATAGTATCTTACTTTCTAAACTCTCTTATGTTCCTAACCTTGTATTTTGGACAATACTAAAGGTTTTGTGCAAATATTATGAAAGAATATTATGAAAGAATATTTTAAGATATGACACACGCAAGTCATGTTAAACTGCATAGTATGCACTACACTTCCATTGTTGCTTTGAATTCTTTTGACTAACCACCTTTCGAAAATTCTGTAGTTTCATTCATATTGAAAGTTACATAGTCATGTCATCCTTGTTTGCATATATGTGCCAAACTTCACTGCCAGTATATGATTGATGTCACTTAAGCACTCTAAATTAGAGCATCTTTTGCCATGCACAAGAGAACTTCTAAGAAGAATATTTATTAATTAAGAGTGTAAAGGAATGATTTTTTTAAATTTTTTTTTTTTAATAATAGCAAGAAGTAGGTGCTACGGCAGTATACATTAGTGCATGGTGGTCATGGTCCTGCTGAGAAACCTCTTGATCCTCTGCACAGCTCCCAGTTAGGTACTTTATTGCACCTTAATAGTAATTTCTTCAGTAAAATTGAGACAGGTGTACTTTAACAAGCCAGGCCTTGAATCATAGCCAAAAACCTATGCCCAAGTTTGCACTTCATATGATTAATTCTTTAAAAGGCCCTGGGAATCTGAATTTGTTATTGAGTATAAATCAACATAGATCAATACACTCTATGGGCATCTGTTAAGTTTGTTGGGTGGTTACAGCACTTAGCCTTTAGGATGTTTGAATGTTGCATGCTGCGTACCAATATGCATTTTGGAGCTTGGAATAAATCAGTAATTCTAAAGCATGGCTGCATTGAATCGGTAAAAAGTTATGGTGAGGTAAAGGAGGTCAGGTATCTGTTGCTGCTAGTTATGATCTGATATGTTTTAGACTTTGCTTCTCCTTTCTTTCCCCCACCTAAGTTTGCAGAATAAAATAAACAGAAAAAAATGACTAGAAGAAAACTATAATATCATACTCATCTGACAGGTGATTGATTCTGTATCCTAATCTTGACAGTGTGTTTCATTAATCTTTGGAAAGTCTGAGAAAAGCAAAGCTTCTGTCCCTGCCCCTTCATTGAAACTAATTATAAAATCGTTGCAGCTTCCTTACTGTTCCCTTGTTTTGCTTAATCTTTACACTGACTCAGCTTCTCCCTTTTAGTCAGGCTAAAAATGTTAAGACATTGATGGAGAATAAAGACCTCCATCAATTCTGGAGCCATATGGCTTGCATATGCAGGTTGGACNAGAGGTGTTCCATCTCTCTAATCAAGGGCTAGAACATCAAGGTCTAGGGATAAGGTCATGGTCTAGGGATCAGGGAGGTGTTGGATTTGATGATCATAGAGGTTCTTTCCAACCTAAATGGTTCTATGATTCTAAAAAGAGAGAACCTACACAGGGTCCTTTAACAATGTGCTGTGATCTTTCTAATAGGTAAGAGAGCTTAAGGAGTTCATTGAACTGGATAAAGGAAGCAGGTTGTTAAGTATTTCATTAATAATTCTTTGAAGAAGCAGGGACTAAATCTTCTGAATTGTCAATAGTGGTACTTGGAACCTACGAAAAAAAAGAAAAGATCAAGGTGGGAAAGAAACTTTTTAGGATGGAAGCTCTCCCAAAAACCTGACATTTTTCAAAGGAAAGTATTTGGATTTCATTTAATCCATTATATCTGTCAGAACGAATCTCCAAATCTTCCAGTAGTTTCCCATTATAAATAGACTTTACACATGCTGAATCCTACTTCAAATTGTGCTGGAACAGGAAAATTCTACTGCAGTGTGAGGAAATCTCATGAGCTGAGAAACTGTTTGGACTCAAACACTGGGCTTCTAACAAATCAGTTGTTCTCAAGATTTTTCATACTGCAGACCAGCTCATTTTTCTAGATGTCTCAGACCACAAACGATATATGATTGCTTCCATCTGATTATGAGATTAAACTTCTGAACTGTAAGTGTGGAAGTAGAAATTCAGTTATGTGTGTTGCTAACCAAATAGGTCTACTTAACAGAGAAAAATGGTCTTGTAACTTTTATTTTCTTGAGTTGTAGTCACTGTAAATCACTTACTGCATTAGTTTAAAACTGTGACATAAATCAATTACAATATAAAACTGCATTTCTCTTTCTAGATTTTAATTATATCTGTCATGTCATCAGAAATCACAATGGAATTACACCTGTCTGAGGAGAGTCAACCAAGCACCACAGTCCTTGATGAAAGCTGCTAAGCTGACTCTTAAGAGGGTTTCTCTCTTTTTGAGGAACGTAGCTCAAAATCCTAGGATTTGTGTAACTTGGAATACTTCTCCCAGAAAAAAATGAGTATTACAGTTTCCTCTGAATTGCTAAAAATAAAAGTTTTTAAAAAAATAAAACAAACCCACATTTACACCAATGATTTAAGGAATTGAGCTTTTGATGATGAAATTGGAATCAGTAACAAAGGGGAATGCAAAAAATTAAATATAGACTGAATTTAACAAGACTCTTACTAAGATGCTGCAATATTCCAAATGGATTAGGCCTAGTTTAGTTGGAGTGGACCTTATTTTGGATCACTACACTTTCTTTTCAGAAGGAACTTGTTTGTTCTTCCCTCATATGGGTTCTTAAGTACTTTTTCTAGTTGCTGTCCATTAGGAGTCCTGCTTCAGTAATACAGCTCTGTGCCAGACTTGGCTATAATGATTTGCAGTTCGTCCCTTTAGTCCTTTGGAATCAGGAGTTTTCTTCTCTTGTTCCTTCCTTGGGTATACAAAATATACTCAAGAAGGTAGCGTTGACTTAATTGAACTGTTCTTTATTATCACCTTTTCAGCTTGATAAAATGCATGTCATTTGCAAGACCAATTACTTTATAAATCACACCAAGAATTAGATCAATTGTATAAAAATATATATTTAGTATTTCAAACCCATCATACTGACCACAATTAATCCCATCATACAGACAATATATTCAGCATTTTTCTGGTTTCCTCTGTTTTTCCTTTTTTTTTCAAGTTTGATGATTTTGTGGTGTAATACACAACTAGCACAGTGATGAAGAATTTGTTTTCTCAAACTATTTTAATCACCAGCACCACTATACATCAAGAACACCTTCTTTCCAAAAGACCATTTTGTGAGAAGGGTAGTAATAACTGTATGTTCTGTTTAAATGCATTACGAGAAAAGGATTTAGAAAATCCCCTTGATCTTTGCAAATTATACCTAATGGACTCTGTGGGTTACCTAGATATGCAGAAAAGCATACTTCAGTGTTTCCTTCCTCACTCTGCTTTGAACCTCCCTCACATTAGCATAACTTTGCACTACCCCTGTTAAGTGCTTTACTTTTGCTTTTAGGTATCTTATTTAGGTAATTATGCAGATGATGCTGAATTACTACTTACTGTCTTGGATAGTAAGGAAGGAAAATAAATAGCATCTCTCCTTAACGCACAAAGGAAACTGAGTCACTGAGAATTTACTGTAATATCTTCTTAAAAAAACATGCTGATTGGTATAGAAAGGTTAAGTTCAGCGAAAATCAGTCTAGCCAAGATAAATAACTTGACCATTGGTCTTGGTTAGACAGACAAGAGTTCATGTCTAGTATGCAAATATCATGGGTTTTTTTCTAATGCAAAATTTGATTTATTAAAGACAACAACAGCAACAAAAAAGTACTGTGAAATTCAGTGGATATGAAAACATTTGACATACCTTACCTTGATACATATTTCTATGAGTATATGACTAAATATGTGAATAGAGGAAACAACTTACAATAAAAACTTAATGCAAAACCATACAATATATACCTTTGCCATATTTATCACTTTCAGCAAATAGAAGTTTTGTTTGAAAGATTTTTATGATGTCTAGAAAATTTGTATGATATTCCAGATATCTGCCTCTCTCTCAGAAAAGCTGTTTTTATTCTCTCCTTTCTCTAGTTCGTAAACAAATCTTGAAAATCTAGTATGGGGTGAAGGGCATGGTAGCTGGTGTCCTATCAAACATAGATAACCTCACATTATTCTTTAACTTCTCATGTGGCAAAAAACTTCTTACCTAAAATTCTCCTTTTACTTAACTTTAACCTCTTGGTAAAGCATATCTCATTTCTCTTATGTTTCTTTTAAACCTGGTTGTCATGGGAGGCAGAGCAAAAACAGTTCCTTTCCTTTCCTTTGAATATGTCATCAGCTGAATATTCAGGGTCTGAATCAGACCTGTTTCAGGTGAGCACAACTTCTGCTGCAGTCCTCAGATCTTAACACAACATATATTCTTTTTCTTCTCCATTTTACAATTTTCTAGCTTCTTTGTAAGAACATACAACTTCTATCTTTTTCCCTTGTGTTACTACTCTTTGATCTTCCCCCAAAATATTTGCTGTGCATAGTTTACCACCGTTTCTGAAGTACCTTTTCATTATCTTCTTTCAAAATACTTGATAAAATATAATTTTTAATTTTTTCCCCACTTTCATACCCTGATACTTTTTTCCTTTTCTAGAGTTTCCTTGCTCCTTTGTTCTTTAGAGAAATCTAATTAGTAAATCAGGTAATGATAAGCTATATAAAATAAAATGGGATTTTACAAGCAATGCTGAGTTGCACTGTGTGCCAATGTTCATTTTGTTCTGAATCTGGATGGTTTTATCAGTATAAACTTCTGGTCAAAAGACCAAATTCCATAGTTATCTAATTAGCTCATGAAGGTTCATTGCAACTCAAACATTTATGTTTATATAAAAGCACTAATTGGAGTTGCTCTCATAAATGATGGCATATGGGAATAAAATAGAGTTTGTTTCTATTCTTCTTAACCGTCTATTGCCTTCAAATCTTTGAATAGGTTCACTCATAATGAGAAACAAATTAGATACAATGCTATTATTTACTCTGGTATGTTTTATTTATTTTGTCCCTTGTACTTTGAGATCAGTCCTCTCTGAGGAACAATCATTGTTTCTCAAATATTACAGAAACTCAAAGTCTACTGTTGTGCTTATCCTAGTTTTGCTGAAGTTAAACATATGGTCCTGAAAAAAGCTGTGAAAACAGTCTTTATCATTGTCAGTTTTACCATTTCTAGAAGGACTAGCAGCTGGGAAGCTTTGAACAATCATGGTAGTCAGACTAAGAAAAGAAAGAAATCTGAGAGAGGGGGGGTAAAATGTCTTACTAAGCTAAATTTGGAGAAATGTACTCTATTTTAAAATACCATGCAAGAACCAAATATTGCCAATGAAAATATCAAGAATGGAAAGAGGAAGAAAGCATCAGCAAGGGATGAATAGAATATTTATTCGGCAAAAAGGGAAGCAGAAACCCTTCAAGATGAAAGTTGTATGTGATCTTATTTTCTACTCAAAATCAGCAATGCATTTTTAGTGAAAAAAAAATCATAACGATAAGTATGAATTCAATAAATTGCATCTTTATAGGCAGATTAGCGAATCACCCCACTGTCTAATCGAGATCAATAAGGGCTAAGCTCCCCCCTTCTTCTGACAAAACAAAACTTGCCTTGAGACTTCTTGTTTCAAAAACTCCCTTACTGAGTTTTCTTCTTTTTTCTATGTTCCTAATACATCTTTGTTAGCAGGTTAGTACAAACCAGGAGTATATTTTGAGGCAAATTTCCCAGTCGCTTCTATTTACTATGTTTTGCATTGTATTACAGAGCAGGCATATATCCAGCCCAGTGCACCCAACTAGCAATAGTTCAAAGAAACAAAACTTCTGAAATGCATATAATATAGATCTCGCTTCCTCGGCTATTTTTCTCTATAAGTTTACTTTTTATGGTCTACACTACTTATCAGTGTAGACAGCCCACAAGATCATGCAGCCACTGGTACAGCAAGTGGTGTGTGAAAACCTCTGTAAATAGCTGATAGTCTTTGCTCACTGGCATTTTTGAAAAATTTGAAAGTGACTTGTCTGGACATAAAATTCTATATGAATGGAAGCAAAATATGTCTCTTTAGTTTTTCATAGTATTAGCTGTTGAGGACAAGTAATAAGGAAGGATGTTTTAAAGGTATTTGGAATAAAGGAACTTAAAATTTTCATTTTAGAAAAGTGTGGATGAAACTTTGTCTTTCAGTTGTCTTTTCCTAGTTGTGGGTTTGGTGCTTGTTTTTTTTCCCTTAATACTCTCAATGCATTTTGGTTGTTTAATCTTTGTTTTTCAAAAACTAGTTGTTTAGGCCCAGCTCTTTCTTAAAAATACTTTCTCTTTAAGGTCAGATTCTCAAAGAAGTGAGATGTATGCAACTCTGTGTAGATCTGTAACTTTTGAACCTATTGGCCAGTTGCTGCCAGTTTTAGGAATACTAGGCTCAAAGAGAGTTAAAAGAGAGTGAAAGCTACTGCCAGTGAGTATCTGTGAGAACTTGAATCTTTCTAGTCACTAAGAATCTAAGTTTAAGAGATAATACCATAAGAAATCAGACTCTGAAATTATCCCTAATGCTCATGGACCAACTTGCCATTTGTGTGAAATAGTGAACTAGCTAAATGCTACGCAGAAATTATAAATATAGCCCTTAATCATCAATATCTTTTTCTTCAACTGTTACATATCAGATATTTCATTTAATCTCATGGAGACATTACTTGCATTTTATTTTCCTTATGGATTTTGGTGACAGATTAATGAAGAAACCACCAAATCCTCCTGTTTTAAATGTTGAGGAGGTTTGTGTTTTGTTGGGGTTTGGGTTGTTTTGTTATTTGTTTTATGTTTATAAAACATGAGCATATGTCCTGATCCACTAACAATCTGCATTAAGTAATTGCACTGTGCCCATGGAGTACTATCCCATTCCTGGGTAAGTAACATTTGAAAAATCTGTTTCAGCTATTGATGACCTCTTTTTTTTAATCACAGCATGCTTCTAATTACCACCTGACAAATAGAAGGACTAGAATAAAAATATTTTCACATTTACGTCATTGCTTTCTGTACTTTTGGCTTAATAACATGCACGCTTGTGTCTTGAAATTGCTTTTAGCTGTCTTTGTAACAGCTTATCTCAAACTGTGCTGTAAGGAGCTAGTGGGCTCTAGAGAACAAACAGGTTTTGATGTCTGTCTTTCTGAGGTTTCAGTATTAGCAGACAATTGAGATGAATGAATGGGAAATATTTCGGTAGTTAATTGCAATTTTAATACTTGCTGGAATTGGGGGAAGGAGAAGGAAGCAAAAAAAAAAAAAAACAAAACAGATATTTTTCTCCCCATGTCATCTAGCTCTGTATTCTGTGATTCAGATCCTGTCTGCCCTTCTGGAGCAAGACTGGAGGAAGTCTTTTCCAAGGAATTCATGACACTTTCCAGGAAATGATGAACAATTTTAATCTCCCTACAGAAAGAGGAAGGAGGGGTTACCTTCACTGTGCATCTGTGGTGAGTCAAGCCATCTCATTTGGGGGACAGCAACAGGCAGACTTCTCAACACCAGCCCAGATGCTGGAGCAGCCAAACACATTCCTGCCACTGAAAATTCATCCATAGCTCATTAAAGTGTGCACATCTGCCTGGCAAAACAACAAAGCTAATCTCTTCTTTGAGTTCCAGCAGACCCAGTCATAGAATCATAGAATCATTAAGGTTGGAAAAGACCTCTAAGATCATCAAGTCCAACTGTCAAGCCAACACTATCATGACCACTAGATCATGTCCTGAAGTGCCATATCTACACATCTTTTTAACACCTCCAGGGATAGTGACTCCACCATTTCCCTTGTCAATCTGTTCCAATGCTTAATCATTCAGTAAAGAAACTTCTTCCTAATATCCAATCTAAACCTCTCCTGGTGCAACTTGAGGCTGTTTCCTCTTGTCCTATTGCTAGTTACTTGGGAAAAGAGACCAACACCCATCTCTCTACAACTTCTTTTCAGGTACTTGTAGAAAGCAATAAGGTGTCCCCTCAACCTTCTCTTTTCTAGACCCTACAGTCACAGTTCCCTCAGCCACTCCTTGTAAGACATGTTCTCCAGACCCCTCACCAGCTTGGTTGCCCTTTTCTGGACCTGTTCCAGCATCTTAATGTTTCTCTTATACTGCAGCACACAAAACTGAACACAGTACCCAAGCTGGGGCCTCACCAGTGCTGAGTACAGGGTCATGATCACTTCCCTACTCCTGCTGGATACACTATTTTTGATAAAAGCGAGGATGCTATTGGCTTTCTTGGCCACCTGGGCACACTGTTGGTTCATGTTCAGCCAGTTGTCCACCAGCACCCCCAGATCCTTTTCTGCCAGGCATTTTTCTACCCATTCTTTCCCAAGCCTGTAACATTGCACAGGGTTGTTGAGACTAAAGTGCTGAATCCAACGCTTGGCCTTGTTAAACCTCATACAACAGACTTCAGCCCATCGATCCAGCCTCTCCAGATCCTTCTGCAAAGCCTTCCTAGCCTTGAACAGATCAACGACATTCCTGATCAATTTGGTGTCATCTGCAAACTTACTGAGCGTGTATTTGATCCTCTCATCCAGATCATTGATAAAGATATTAAACAAGACTGGCCCCAAAACTGAGCCCTGAGTAACACTGCTTGTGACTGACCACCAATTGGATTTAACTCCTTACTATATTCAAGTTTTCAGAAAGATCAATTGGAAAAAAGTCCTTTTTATAAAACAGTTAATTCTCTTCAGTTTTTAATAAGTCAGTAAGTGGACAAAACAGACAATCAACTTTTTAAAAATATTGTAAGTTTCAACCTTTTCTTCTTTTCCTCTGTCAAGGGGAAAATAAGAACAGGCAAAGGGTTGTCAGAGATGTCAGATTTTCTTGAATTGTCAATTGGATATTCCGTACAAGGAGGAGGTAGACATAAAAAAATATGACATCAGAATGGTGGTATTGTATAGCAAGACTAGATCAGACCAAAAGTACATCTGGCCCAATATTGCTTCTCACAGTGGCCAGGAGCAGGTTCTACATAGTGGAGTCATAGAAGAATATAAGGACAACATCACAAGGAGGATTTCCCTGGTAGTTCTTTTTAGCCCTCTAGTTTCCTCAAAAGTCTTCAGTTTAGCACAGAAGCTCAAGCTAGACTTTGTATTCTTGTTTGCTAGCCCTTGAGAAACCAATTAAAAATGGAAGGAAGGTTGTCTTTGGTGTGCTTATCTTTGCATCCTGGAGGCTTCTTAACTCTGCAATATTAGTAAATGTTTTACTGAAGTGGTTCTCTCCTACACAATCTTATTTATCTTTATGGTTATTATTTCCTATAGATCTTTAAAATTTGCATCCATAAAATTCCTAGTAAAAATTTAAAACACGCATCTACACCACACATTTTTTTTCAGTAATACTTTCTCAGCAGACACATTCCAGATCCCATTTCCTATCTGTCTCCGTTTAAGGCTC
>VYZX01021454.1:69402-144612 GCA_013401335.1 Brachypteracias leptosomus | reverse complement strand
ACAGCCCCTGTCCTCTCCCTTTTATCTATGGGAATGACCTTCAGTAAACGGAATCCAAGGGATGTTGCATTTTGATATATATTTATATTAATGAGAATGTTTCTGAGTAAATGAGGGAGCAAGACTTGGCTTAGGGCAGAGTAACAAATACTTAATAAACCATGTGTCACAAGAATGTCTCAGGGGCATTACTGCATCAAAAGGTGCACTGTTTTGGAACCATGTTTGGGCCTTGGTTTTCTAATATTAGCTGCTGAGAAAAAAAATAGTTACAATGTGACTTATTTCTCTGTAAGCTGATGAGGTTCTGCAGTAAAGCTGGGATATGTATGAGATACAAGCAGAAAACTACCATTCAGTTAAGGGCAGAATTATTCCCCCCAAATTGGAGATCAATTAGCATTAAGGGGAGAAGTAATTAAGTTTTGTATCCCATAATTTTTGATGTTAAATGGACATTATAATCCAAATTCCATTTTATTTCATTTGATCAGAAATCAATGAAGCAGCTCTGTGTTATAAGCACTAGAAGTATAAGGAGAACTGCAGATAGAGAAAAATAAAACACTGGGTAAAAGACTAGAGCTCTAACCTGATTTTCAAGGTGTAGAGCAGATTTACATGGAAAATAACTTTTAAAAGCTGGAGGAGGAGACGAGAGAGGAAGGAAAGGTATGCCTGACCTGCAGTTTAATTCGTGCTGCAAGGTCAGGAATGCTGGAATTTTAAGGGTTTGTTTTGCCCACTATTTGGAGTCACTTCATATTTTTGTACTAGAGCTGAACTTCTCCAATGATAAACATGCTTAGCTCCAGGCATGTGGTTTGTCACCAGCTGGGAGCAGGGGCAAAGCCTTGCTTCTTCTCCAGACTAGTGAGAACTCACTTTGAAAGCTTCTGTTCCTACATTTCCAAAAAAACCCAGCTGATTTACTCAACCTTTTTTTCTGGAAAGGTTATAGTTGGATGATTCTAATTACAGAGTGGTTTTCATTTTGTTCTACATCTTCTTATGTTTTCATTTTGGACATTGGTCTATAGAGCATCATGATGTCATGATGTGCACCAGTACAGATACAAAAAAATCTCATTATTGTATTTTATTATAGAATGGATTGTAACCTGTCCTCCATATTGTTTTAATGAAATAAGAATACAGAAGACACTGTTATTCAGCAGAAGCAGTGCTCTGGGTTGGGTGATGCAGTGCTACAGCTCCACTACACTAAAAAAGGCCATTTTTCAGAATGAAGAAAGATACCCTCCTCTCAGAGTAAAACTGAGCTCCACCCCTTTGGAACAGTCCATAGGCTCAATGACTATATATGCTGTACGTGTCATGATAGATGATCTTGTAGAAGCAAAGGAAACTGAGACAATGCTCCCATTTTAAAAAGCAAGGGAAAAGAGAAGACCGAAGTTTGAAGTTCAGGCTAATAGAAGTGTGGCCAATCTGAAGAAATAGATTTGTTTAACGTAAAAATCTAGTATACGTTTATTGTAGGTTTATATTCATAATTATGTAATTAACTTTAGTTATTGCTGTGTAACCATTTGCACAACTCCTTCCCCTCCTGTAACCAACCTTAAAAGATACCACTTATTTAAAGCATACTTGGAACAAAAAGGTAGCTTATATTACCTCCAGCTCCATGTGTTTTTCTTCCTTGTCGTGGTCCTTCANCGTGGACCTTCATTTCTTTTTCAGAATTACCATCATGATCTTCTGAATGACAGATGTGCTGACATTTAGTAAGTTCATGTTTAGCTCGCTTTCTTTGAGAAACATTCCTTCTATGAAGACCATTGAAAAACACGTCATACAGTGGCAGTTCTGTAAACACATCATCATCATCTCTACCACCTGCTTCTTCTTCTTCAGATGAGAAATCTTCTGCTTCTCCTGCCTCACAAATATGGAGCTTAGTATGAGCTTCATGTGGTAAAAATTCAAAATCAGAAAATGTGATAGCACTTGATTTGTGTTTTATGACTCTGATCTCATGACCCCTTTCTGGTTTCTTGCCTGAATTTTTTCTTGTAAGGACTGGCCATTCTGTGTGCAAGGGAAGGTTTGAAGGGTCTTCCTTTGGCTTGTGCCTTGCAGAACAGAGTAGTTCTTCACAGAGGTGCTTTGTCTCAGACTGATTAGTGGCACTGACACACCCTGCATCTGTGCCAGGTTGCAAGGATGTCTCATTGTGGTCTAATAAAGATGGTGCACACAGCAAACTCAACTCAGGTTCCAGTAAAACATTTTGAAATTCAGAAAGACTTGCCTGTTCTTCTGTCTGTCTTTGGTATTCTTCATACTTTGTTTCCTTTGGAGTCCCCAGGCACTTGGCAGATGTGAGGTAAGGTGAGCCCTGTTCTTCTTCATAGATATTAGTTTCCATTCCAATGAGTTTCATCCATCAGAGATCAAAATGACTTCATTCTTGATTTTCTTAAGAAACATAACTCCATATAGGTACCTGGGAAATATCTTATTTTTCCAAACCCATGTTCATACAATTGTTATTAATGCCTGGATTCTCATACAAAACATCTGAATCCTCTCTGCTCCTGAAAATAAAAATAATATAAAATTATTGATAGTAACATGCTTGCATTGGAGTGCACCAGCAAAAGTAACCCTGAAACATGACATTCCTGTATCAAATTTACTTACAGATCTCTTAAAAATATTTTGATATATGTAGATTAAATGAACTTAACACATGAGAACCTTCATTTGTTTACCTTAGAGACTAGGAAAGAACTGGAAAATACAGAAATGTTTTTTAAATATTGACTATGTTGATTATTGACACAACGGTTCAGAATCATTCAAAGTGACATTAGATGTTTGCTACCAAAACATGCCTCTGTTCACTGTATCTTTATTGTCTGTTAAATCACTGAAACTTGTTACACAGCTTTGATAAAGGTACTAAAATGTCATAGGGAAGAGGAAGAAGCCGAAGTAATTGATGTAAAAGAAAGAAGACTTCAATATAGGTAGAATTTTCTCTCTTGGCTTGTGTGAATTGCCAATGCAGTGCAGCATCTGTCCATTTCCAATCAATTTGTAAAGCAAGAAGAGGAGGCTAAAAAATAACTGAGAGCTTCAGTATTACATCAGAGTTGGCCATGTCTGGATTAAATCAGTCTTAACATCTGTGCTCAGATCTAGGCTGTGCACCTCCAATGCTTGGGAAGAAGGGAGCAGCTGAAGAACGGATCTTGCCTTATGGAATAACTTACATTCACCCATATATGTAATTTACTTCTTGTGACAGATTGAATATTGGCAGTATTTCTTTTAATGATTGTTTCAGTACTCCATTTGTGAGAGAGCGAAGCAGAACAGAAGCTTTGCAAAACAAAAAGAGAAGCTTAAGCCTTTGATGTATGTGGCAAACTTGTCAGTGATGAGGAAGACATGTCAGAAGGCAGCACTGTGATTGTCAAAGTGGGAAATAAGCAGAGTAAGATGCTGGCACGTGACATGCCTCTCACTGCATGTGCCGTGAACTGAGCAAAGCACACCAGCAAGGCATATTTTAGTGACGGTTAGCATATATTTCAGAGTTACAGACATACACTGGGTAATAGAAAAAATACTGTTGCACATACAAAAAACCCTAGATGTGTTATATTACCTTTGTCATTTGAACTGCAGCTGTAAAAGGTGTGAGCATCTAGATGCACACTGTTTAGGCAGACTTCCTCTCAACTATTGCTAGGTATTTAAAAGCCAGACATTATTGTAAGCTGTCTAGCCTCCTGCTGGAGTCAGCGGAGAGACAAAAATGCTTCCAGAAGGTAAATGCTCTCTTATCTTGGATATCTATTTTGAATGGGATGAGTCTCCCTCCTGACATCACTCTTATCCAAAACTATGGAAGATGTCTAGACAAAAAGCTTACGTTGGTCACTCATCTTTTAGAGGGACAAATAAAGGCAAGAAGAATCTCAGGCCGTATCTTTGTTACACAATAATAATAGATTACATTGTCTTTGAATGAGAAACGTATTTTTGAAGCCCTGATTTTCTCAGAAGCTTCAAGTTAGCCATCCACACAGAAGTAACTTCACTTTCAGAAGTTTTGAACACTCTTGGCTATCCCTAGCATTGTGTGAACTCATTGAGCACAATGGCTTTGAAAAAGAAAACACATTCCCACATTTGTAAGGAATGATTGGAATAAATAACATTTCACATAATATTTTGTACATTGTGGGCACCGTAAAAAAGCTTCTTGCCATTTCAGGTGAATATTATTTGTGCTTCACTATGAGCCATCACCTTTGTTTTTCAATCCCTGGCTCACAGTGGCCTCCAAGAAGGCATGTGGCTAGCACCTGCACTCCTGCCATGCAGAGCCAGGTATAAGCAAAGAAGATTTGCCTATTACAGAAGATTCCCCAAAGGTAGCAAAAGAGCGTTGGCCTGACTGCCCACACCAGCCTGTTGCCATCAGGTGAGAGGATGGGTTGTATTCTTCAGCCATTGCTGCTGGTGGCCTGTCCTGTTTCTCACCTGTTGATAATTCCAGCAGGAGTAGCAATGCTCAGGTCTCCAGGTCTCCCCCACAGACCTTCTCCTGACTTCACCCCTTCCTATTGTCATTCTTCCTTCTCTGGCAGAAAATACCCATCCTTGGCATGTTCCCTGGACCCTCTTTAGTTCTGGTAATGCTGCCAAACAGACTCTGCTGTGATGACATCTGGGGAATACACCTCAATGTTCACAGGAATATCTTTGCTATAACAAACCCAAAATACAGCAAAAAATGCTCCAGAAAAAGCTACAGAAATTCTGTAGTAGGCAACAGTGGGATAAGTGAATTACATATTTTTTATTTCTAGTACTTTAGGATAATGCTTTAGACTCAAAAAAATGAATCACATCTGCAAAAATTTGTATTTGTCATTATCTCTGTACATTCCTAGCATCTAGAATCAATACCTAGCTTCTTTCAAAATTTTGCTAAGTTCTTTCTCTCAAATGAGTTTTGGTTTCTACAAGATGTGGTGTAATGCTGTAATTTTTATAGCTTAATTACAAAAGGCATGAAAGAGTTTTTCTGTTTATTAGATTTGCTTAAGCCATTGGACTCTTTTAGTTTTGCTGGAACAAAGGGAGTATGCAAAAGCAGGCTGGTTTTGTGCAAGTATGGCAAGAAATCTCTGAAGAGGAAGTGGTAAGAAGAGAGACTGTGAGTTTACCCTTATTCATCCTGTGGAACATATCTCTTTACTCAATCTAGCAGTGACTGGAAAAAAACCCATACTCTTACACAAAATATCAAATTCCATATTTTATAAAGAGCTACACATAGACATTAATAGCTACTAAAAATGAAGCCTTTTTGGCAGAGCTGCGGATGTGGAAATCCTGCCCGTAGCAAAATGTGTAACTCAGAGAGGTCTGAACATTCAGAGCTAAATCCGTACATGTTGTAAAAGGCCTGTAACACAGCCCTGCAAAATATGCGAATTCTCCCCACAATTCTGACTGTGTGCACTTACAAGTTCTGAAAAATAATGATATTTCTGGAAAAGGTCTTCAAGGCTTTATAAGTAGGGAAATTACTTTCATATGCCTACGTAATTCTAAATATATACTGTAGCATTAGCTCTACTGGTAGATGCTAGTTTAGGTAAAGGTGTTGAATAATAAAAGTCTCTTGGGCATACATGTGTTTTTCCCAACTAAAAGGGGGAATGTAGGGCTACCACAGCTAACTATCCAACCAAAACTGATCCCAGAACAGCTTAAGGAAGAGCACAAAAAAAGAAATACAGGATTTTTATTTTTTTTTTAAGCTAAAATCTGAAATGAATATCTGGGTGCAGCAACATCTGCTTTGAGTTAAAATAAACCCAAATTTTATTTATTAAAGGAAGCTCCTTAGAAATCAGCAATAAATTAATAGAGATCTGTGATACAATTAGTGAAATGATGTGGAAGGAAAGTTCTCATATGGTCTGGCACAAGCAAATGTGTATGTGCAGACTCACAGATAAATTTTTGTGTATCATGCTCTATTGGCTTGATTCCCTGTTGCCCAGACAACAAAAAATTGTAGTAGAACTCACCAAGTTTTGCATAAAGATCACACAAACCCCCACATATTGGACTTAACCATTAAATCGGAGGATTTTACAGAGACTTTAATATTCATACACTCATTTCTATTTTCTTGAGTCAATACAAGAATTGTTTTCTGGGCCAAATTATTATTTATTTCATATGGTTACCGTAACAGCAAGTCATCTCAACTTTTCGAACACTGCTTAAATTAGTGCATTTCAATACCCATTAGGTATTTTGGCATTACAGAGCATGTGAATGTGTGAAATTTTCTTACTTTAAATTCAATTTAAACTTGAACTGACATAATAAACCAGCAAATCAAGTCCTGATCTTGGCTGGAACAGTACACTACTCATCTGAAATAATGAGCTTTTACCCCACAGCCCCTAATGCATTTGTTTTCCTCTCACAATGACTTTGCTTAATATTTCCTATTGACTTAAACAATCTCTCCCTTTAAAATTAAGCAAACAAGCCAAAAGAATGTGAGACATATAGACTAAGAGCAAATTAAGAGATCAGGATTTTTTTTTCCTGATGATAATTTTACCTGTTTTGCAAGATAACCCCATATTTTTCAATTCAGTTAATTTCCATAAGCGTAACAACAGGAACTCAGTTAGTAGCCAAAAGATCCTCCAAGCGTTGGGGCAGAATAGAAAAAGAAGTGAGCAGATCCTTAACAAAAGGCATTTCAGCTTGCTTGCTGCACAAGAACTCTATCAACAGAAGTATGTGTGAGAATCCCTGGGGCGAAAACAGCCTTCTGCAAGCACTGGCCAAATTATTCACAGAAAAAAATACAGAAAAAAAGGAGAGGGAAGGAAAAAAAATAAAAAGAGAGAGTGAGAGCATGCTTCACAGGAACACTAGGCACTTCTAAAAATACAATGTGACCTCATTCTTCACATTGTGCCAGACCTTAACATTGTGCTTTGCTTTATCACCTGGAGCACCTGGAGTCAGGTTCCCACTGCACATACTCGAGTTCGAATGCTGTCAGGTTTTGAAAAGGCAGGCTGGGAAATGCCTTTTGATGTAGTATAAAGCCAGTATAAAGGAATACCAAAATTAGCTTTCCATGTCACTTGCAAATTCTAATTATTGTTTGCCTAGGTTTCTTCAAGACCTACATTTGCTGCCAAAGCTTCACAAACCTTCCCTTTTCAATATATTAATGGGGTTGTAGCTCTCAGACTTCTGCATATGCTTCAAAGAGTAGCTATAGTATAGGTTACTGGACATGGAAATTTCTGAGTGTGATTATAAATCATTTATTTGCAAATCTAGTCTGGAAAGGAAAAGGATGAATTGTCACTGGAAATACAGGGTGGGGAGACTCATGAGTTATAATTTAATTTTGGAATTGTTTTTCTGTATTGCTTTTGATTATAGCACACAGCAAAAATGGAAAAGCTGCAATACCCTTCTACTCACATAATAAATACTATCTGCTAGTCGTAGTAGATTATGTTTTTCACCTTGAGATATCCAGACACAGATATTTGGCATAGATGGTGCCAAATCTGCATCCCTCCTGACTCATTTCAATGAGTGAGGGAGACGGCACTTAGAGGATGATTTCTCTTACATCTTATACACCTGATTGCCTTCACTGAAGTTAAACAGCATTTTAGTCAGCAAAGAATTTGGCATATTTATGAGTGAATCACTCAGCAAATGAAGCCACATCTAGAGGCAACCATTTCACAGGAATTCCTCTATGTGATAGTTTAATGAGGCTTGTCTCAACTTAAAATGTTTATTATCCCAGGAGAGCTGTATTACCAAGCCTGGCCTTTAGCTTTGCCATGTTTGTCCCCACCTCCACCGTGGCAAAAGCTCATTTTACATTGCCAAGGAAAGTAAAATATGTTCTCAAATGCAGTAAACCACAGTAATAAAGAGACACTTTTCTAATTTAACTGTGCTTGCATTCATGTTTCCTAGTTGCAACTGCTGGTCACAGATGTGCTCTTTTCCAACAACCATCTTAATTAAGACAGCTGTGTCAGCAATTTATTTATGGCTGGACCTACTTGCAGTATATAGGAGGGAAAGACTCTGCTCTAGGAGGAATCATTGACACATTTTTGTGGTATTAGCTGAGCCTGAGGTTGAGCTTAACCTGGCCAAGTCACTAACTTCACGCTGTCTAAAACAGCGTTCTCAAAAGCACTGTCATTGTCACCTTACTTCCACTGGGGAACCGTGGTTTAATTGCAAATAAGGTGAGAAAATACCCTCTGTAATACAACTATTGTCATTTCTAAGAATATAGATCCACGGGCAGTGTTTAGTTCTAGTTAGATTAGTTAGTGGGCCTTGACTTTGCAAATCAGTCTGCTCTGTGCAGCCATGAATAGCGTGGTTACAATCCTAAGCAAAGTCAAACAGTAGGAATATGTGAGCACCAGTAAGTGAAGGACTAGACATGGTTCTTCACACTTGGAAAAGTCTCATAACTCTCGCATACCTGATTACACCCTTTCAAAGTAAGATAACAAAAAGGAGTCAGATATGAATGGGGAACTGAGGTCATATGTCTTCTAGCATGTCTCTGTGAACATAAGTGAAGTATCTTTAAAGAATAAGATCTGGCTTCTGCCATTATCTTCTTTTAGCATTTTTTTCAATTATTGCTTTTGTATTCCCTATTCTGCCTCACTTATTTTGTCTTGCACCTATGAAATGTAGCATCAAGCTCCTGACGAGATATTGACTGGAGATTATTTGACTACATGCTTTTAGAAGGCAATTTTGAGTGATTTAAGAAGTTGCTGAAAATCCTAATACTCACAGGAAAGAAGGGGTGAAAGGGGTATGTGTGTGTACATGCATTTATCTAAAATCTGTGGTATTAAATGAAAACCAGAATTTTTTTAATATGTTGTCCTAGACTACTTTGGCTTTGTTTTTGTATGAAAGGTACAATCAATGTGAAACAGGAACAGCAGCCAGTCATACACAGAGACTGTTCATAAACACAGGCCCTAAAATGAACCAACACCCAATAAATATTTTTAAAATAACACTGGATAAACCACATTGGAAAAAAAAAAGTCTGTCTCCCTTTAGATTGAGGATCTTGGCATTGGTAAGATCCCAGCTCTTCATCTAAGCAGTCAGTCCAAACCAAAGTCAGGAATCAGCCTTTCTACAATCAATGGCACACAGACATGAACAGCTTTTCCCTCCGTTTTAAATACCACCATTATTTCTTCAGCCTGTAAAGTGAATTCCGATACCTATGTTCATGGGATGATCAATAGACGGATTTGAAATTAATCTTCATTTTACACAAGAAGAAAGAGGCTGGAAAAAGACAATTTTCTCATATTGGAGGATACCTATGTTAATATGGATGGCTTATGGGTTGATATTCGCATCTTTACTGGTTTTTTAAGCTCACGAAAGAGAAATTACATAAGGCAACCAATTCTCACTCTCCAAGTTGGGTAAATAGCAAGCCGCTTGGGTTTCTTTTTTTTTTTCTGTTTAGCTCTTGTCTATTGAAATTTGTATATCAGCACAAAATTGTTCTTCACACTAGCCTGCAAGTGGCCTCCAAAATCACATACATCCCTTTGAGAATTCTCTTCTGAATCTATGACGCCCGCCAGCAGCTAAAGACACTGGACAAAAGTAATCATTTTGGCACTTTGCAGGGCAGAGACCGGTATGGTCTGTCTTTATTGTATTATTCATAACTCCTTAAAATGCAAGAAATTAAGTTCTTTAGAGTTACTTCCCTCTCTAAAGAAGGAAAGTGTATCACTGCATTGAGTGCCTTCATGGAAAGTATCAGTTCATATTAATTTCACTTGTAATCATTATTATCCACCATCTGCATATAAGGAATTGGACACTTGCATCTACTGTGACTGTGACAGCCAGCAGAAGAGATATAAACAGGAATCAGAGATTCTTTATCAATAAAGCTATGTCTTAATGATATTTCATCTTCCATTCATAAAAATAGTTTTATTTACTAGTTGTCATGATTGAATTTACATAAAGAGCATAAAAGATAGAGACTTCAACAGGTATCATGACTGAAGATCAGCACTTGTTTTAATAGGTTGAACTCTTCTTGCTAATTCTATTTATAGAGAAGAGTTTCATTTCAATAGAAGTGTCTACTGTTTCCTCCCTGAACTGGATTCTCTTAAACAGGGATAAACTAATGATCATAACCAAACCACTGCCCCCACAAGCCTTTGATTTTCCCAGAATCTGTTAAATTCTCCCAACAGCTCCAATAATCTTCAGTAAGCCTTTACTTCCCTGCTTTTGCTTCAAGCTTTCCTCGCACCAGAAAGTTAAGTTTCAAGTCCTGATCCTACTATTCAAAGTCATTTCGGTGCCTTGACCTCAGCTGTCTTTGTCCTTGTAGTCTGTGGCTGTGCCCACCGCAGGGGTGAAAGGCTGGCACAGGGAGAGACTTCCCAGCAGCTGCCAGGATCTACTGCTCTCAGCTCTTGAGGAACCACAATAAAAATAAATCTCTCTTGCTGATTCCTGAGCAGAGTATAAACAGAAAAATAATTCTTAGGCCACTGGTGTTTGGGATAAGAACAGGCTCAGGCCTTTGCAGAAATTCTCAGCTAGTTCGAAACCAGCCAGCCTGGGGAGCTGGAAGCAGCCGGACTGTGGTAGGTATTGAACCCTGCACAAGTTCATTAATCCTGCTTACAGGACTGGGCTGTTTCTGATACCTAACCCGGCTCACTGAACACCTGAAGGAAAAACAGGGAAAATTAAATTTCTTAAACACAGATTCTAGTGGCCTTTAAGACATCCTAGACTATCCCACCTGGCCTTCAGCTGCCAGCTCAGAGAGTTGTGAATCTCCTCCAACTCCTTTGATGTATCTACTGTGTGGGTGTCATAGGACAGCAGGGTATCTCAAAGGGCACTGGTAGGCACCTGCAAGCAGGTACTTGTTTAGGCAAATGAATTGTACCTTCAGTTTACTTAGTAGGCTATTCAAAGAATTTAACTTCAGGCACCTAATTCTGGTGAGTAATTAGGATTATTAGCTAAGAGCCTCAACCTCTTCTTTGACTGTGTAAAAAGGCCTATGTTCTTAATGTATGCACCTAAATTCAGCTGCCATAAGTACTGTATTGCTTAAACACCCCCCCGCTCCAAAAACCCCAGAAGTACTTATGAGTCTCCTATTTAAGCAAAGAAGCTCCTGTAGGAAGCCAAATGGATCAAAACTGCCAGCAACTCTTTGCTGTGTGAGGACCCGTATCTGTGCTGCTGTACATGATTATGAAAAGTTTCAAGGCTAAATCAGAACATACTCAGAAAAAAAACAGGAACAAGCTCTTTACTGCCATGTGTATTAAATCAGTTTGTGGCATCTCAGCTCCCCAGGTTTGTACTCCTATCAGTCTTAAGAAGTTTCTGCAGCGTTTTGGCAACACACGACATTTCTCAGTTGAAATGTGCTGCTTAATGCAAGACTGGTAAGCAGCCTGAACAGTCAGGGCTTTGATATATGAACTGCATCAATATGGTAATGAGGATGTTGGCTGGCCAATTAGTTTTCAGTTGTATAAGCTCACACTAGCTCTTGTTATTACGGGTACAAAGGTTTGTCAGAACACCTCTGAGTTCAGTATTTCAGAATCCTCTGGTGTCTTCATACCTATTAGACCAGAACTGCCACAAATTAAAGCCTCTGTTACACCTTCTGAATCTAACATCACTAAACCATTTGTATGAAAATATCAGCAGTAAATAGATGCATCTATTTAAAATGCCACTTTGCATGCATCTTTTTTCAGTCCGAGATGGGCTTTGGACTCAGCAACATCTTTATCACTCTCTCTAATCAGTGTCTGTAGTGAATACTAAAGAAATGGTGACCCCTGCAATAAATGTCTATTACTACAAAGGCCGTGACAGAGGGCAGGCTCCTCCTCTCAAGGGCTGCTGGGTACATGAGATATAAATGGCAGCAAGGGAGGACTGTGTCAGCCACAATGAAGATAAGTTATTCCAGAAGGAGCAGAAGTTATTCTGGAGGAACCTCCTGTGATCCCTGTCTGCATGTGCAATAAAGCCGTGGCGAATCCTGCTCAATCAGTTTTGGTCAAGCAATATTTTTTTGGTAAAAGAATTCTTCCCTCAAAACCAACATATTTTTGATGGATGACCTAATGCATTTTTGTTTCATCTAGAAAAAAAATGATGTTGGGGGATATTTACTCCTTTTGAGTAATCTATTTAATTTTTCAATGTTTTTAGAAGAAAGAAGTGTTCATATATAAAGCTCCCAGATGACTACTTCAGTATTTTTAACCTTTCTATCTCTTACTTTCCCATGTGACTTTTTTTTATATATATATTAAATGTTCAGTTGATTTGGCAGAAACTCACAATTCTTTGGAATTCTTTTTTTTAGGGTAAGTTTATTGGGTTTTTTGCCCAGATATACCGGGCAAAGTCAAAACATCCAGCAATAGTTACTGACACTTGCTTTAAAGGTGTCCAAAATTTTATTTATGCACAGAAGGAAATGTTTCTTAAGCCAAGGTGCATATTTGAGACCTGAATAGCTATTTTGAACAAACTCCCTGTATGCCTTTCTGCTTTTCAGTTATTCCAGTAATTAGTTGCACTCATCTGTTTTCCAGTTTCAGTTCTTAAATTCCAGATTTCTACTTAGGGAGATCTCTCATTGTGTTTGCTAAATTAAAAAGACTTATGGCATCAGATTATCTTTTCCTTGTAGAAGGGGTCATTCTAGACTTTTTATCAAATAAGAGCGTTATTTTTTAGATTAACTCAGACAACTAAACATTTCAAACAGTGTAACAAATGTAATCTAAAAATACCTAAATAAAAATGTCTAGCCCTAAGCTTACTAGCTTTGGTCTCCCAAATAATAAAACAGTAGAGCTGAGGCATACTGCTGTGATACAGCTTTTTTTTGGTATCCAAAGAGTTAACTCGGAGATCTTTACATGACACCTGCAATAACTATACCAAGTTCAGAGGTAATTTTTGAAGTTTTTCTCTGGATCCTCCACAAGCCTGGCTTGTTATAGTTTACATTTCTCCTGTGAGTTTTCTCCATCCATAACATCTTTCCTCTATGCAGATTAAAGCTGCTTTGAGCATTTCCATGTGACTTTGCGGAATGAAGCAGCAAATAACCATCTCATCATGAAAAACTGCAATTCACTAGTGGATGCTACTAGAAATTCTAAAGGGTCTGCTACACCTGAAGTGTCATCCACAAATAAAGAATGAGATGGATATTTTTTTCCAGAAAGAAATCTGGAGTAGAAAGAAAAAGTCTGAAACTCTTACTTTAGACCCAGACTAAAAGGTATATGAAGCAAAAGTGTAGGAAACTACTTTTTCTAATTTTCTTTTCCTTTCCTACATAAGCCATTTCTTTCCAACTTTTAATAAATAAAACCAAAAGATAAGTAGAAATCTTAATCAAAGGGCATGTCCGTTGCCTGGCAGGACGAAGCTCACACAGAACACAATTAATCTGATTCCTGTGGAAACAGTATTGATGCAAACTCTGTTACAGAGCCCTTTAAACAACCAGAATGGTTATTTCCAGGTTCTACACAGTATACAAGAATTCAACCAAATAGTCAACACCCTCCTCTCACTAGCAACTCTATTCAAATATATTAACCTCTGAGATAGATGGTGTGTTTCATCCTCTCTTCTATAAGTACAAAGTGTGTTGCGTTGATGTAAGAGATTTTCTTTCCTTCAGAGTGCTGCAGGTAAGTCATTAACTCAGATATCAAAGAGGAGCAAAATTTGACAGTTTTTTTCTCTTGAGACAAGAAAAAAGCTAGTTGCCTTGACTGAGTTTTAGAAGTGCTAGAAATTCAGTTTCAGTCTCATTCATTAAAATCACTGGTGTATGTACTTGTGTACTTTGCATGTACTTTTATAGACTTAAGGATGCCTTGTACCATCATAGTATGAGTTAAAGATCTGTCAGCAAATCAGTTTTTCATGGGTATTAAACTCAGTCACTGCAAATCATACAAGGCTAAAGTGTTGGAGCGGTTTGTCATGCTAAGCATAGAATCATTTTTAACAGCTAGGAATAATCACCACATTGGTATTTTTTTGTTTAAAAGCAGAAAAACAAGTAAATATGTATATTTGACAGTTTCATTAGCATTCTGGTCAAACAAATGGTAGAACAAATGTTCTCAGTTTATGCTCTCGGTGCCTTCATACCCTAATGCTCCATATAGTTTAAGTTTTTGATATTCTCATCACAAAATATCACAAGAGGGCTTGACTTTCAAATCTTGAAAAATATCAGTCACTTCTAAAGTGTACCTCTCCAAAGGGATCATTTAGTGATAAACATTCTGATTTCAAAACATCAAGCTTTCTTTGGCTTGTTTTTAAAACATATTTTAGTCCCCACTATGCTTGAGAGAATCTTAAAACCTGTAAGAGACTGTAACTAATGCAACCTTGGCTCCTGGAGCCAAAGTGATGATAGTGCAAAGCATCTGTATGAAATATGGACTTCCCTGTACACTTCATCCAGGCATAGATTTCAAACCACCCATGCCAAGAAGAGTGGCCATAGAATCATAGAATCATTTCGGTTGGAAAAGGCCTTTAAGGTCATCCAGTCCAACCATAACCCTACTCTGCCAATGCCTGACAAGCTTTTCAGCGAAAATTTTTTTCCTAATATCCAACTTAAACAGCCCCTGGTGCAACCTGAGGCTGTTTTCTCTTGTGCTATCACTTGTTAATGTAAGAACCCAGTACCAGCACCCACCTCTCTACAAACTCCTCTAAAGTAGCTATAGAGACAAGAAAGAACCAATGTCACTGCCTCCAGCTGCCTGCACCAGGGCACTTACAGCTGACAGGTTCCTTGCCTCTTTCTTTAAACTGCAATAAATGAACATTTTGTGTGCTTTTGGGGGTGGGGGAACACGAAATCAGTCTTGTCTATTTTTCATCACCACAAGTTGTATGAACACATGGCAGTGCCTGCTGCCACAAAGGGACTGTGTGTATTAGCCATAGGGCTGCACTGCTTTAGACAAGCCCCGCTTTGCAAGTTGATGCCCGAAAGTGATGAAAAGTGGAGTTACTCTCAGGCTTTCTTGGGGAAAGTACAGCCTCATGAAAGAAACTAAGTAAAGAACTTGTAGTAAGTGGGAAATTAGCTGTGGCACTTCCCAAAAAAATATGTCCTTGGGGCTTCAACAAGCCCTGAAATAACCATGCTCTCATCTGAGGAAATAGGCTGTGTGATATGAAATAAATGGGCAAATAAGGATTTGTATTTATTTAAAATTTTTGTTGCTTCAGCAGACAAAAATTAACTACCTTGGTCAGGGTCAGATTGTGTACAAATATACAGAAAATTATAACACTTCCTTTAAATTGCTTATATTCTCATCTTAACATACTTATTAGCCTTTTTCTGTCACATTTTAACCTATTATTTTTATGTTCTAAAAACCTAAAATCCCATACATTAATGGAATACTGGCACATATGTGAATACTCACACAAGGACTCTGCTAATATAGAGAGTTTGGGATCTACTCTGCTTATGTTTATTATAATGCACTACAGTCATCATCCCTTTAAATCATGAGGAGGGCTGTCATGATTTCAGAGTACCCACTGCACTGAGAGACTGACAAGTTTCAGACTGAGGGTTGCCTACACACCTTCGTTTTGTTCCCACTGAAAATGTATATTACAATACAGTTTTTAATTACATGATCCTACAGTTTTATAGCCTGTGGTTTCCTGCTTCACCCTGCATATGAGACAGGCAACCAAGAGGGTGTCAATATAGGAAGGGCAATGGTAAACCAAGACATGCTAAATTTTGACTGTGTGCTGTGATAAGTAATTAGTATCATTTTAGCATGCTTCTGTGTGAGTTACTTACACATATTGTGTAATTGTGCAAAAGGCTGTTTCCCTTTGATTTTAATATGGTACCTACCTGTCAGCACTACATTTTTAGTGAATTCTTGTCATAGATAACCTTCAGTTAAGTGAAAAAATGTTAACTTACATAAACAATTCCAAAAATACTTGAAAGTATCCTAAATAAACAACAGACCAGTGAGGGTACAGGCAAGTAGAAGGTTTTTATGAGCTTGTACCTGAGGTATTGTTGAGTTTCCATTTCTCAGAGTAAGATGTGGAGTACCAGTGAGTTTATCTGCTATGGGTATACTACTACAAAGCCCCTTCACCACTCTCCTATACAATGGAGATATATGAGAGGACAGCAGTGTCCACCATACATTTGCACCAGCCAACCTCAATGCTGAAGACAGTGTCAGTATTCTGGGTGTCCAAAATAACTCTTTCAGTTATGAACCTCAACCTGTGCAAGTAAGATAAAACACTGGCTTACTAATTTCCAGGATTTGCTCTGGGAAAGCTTTTACGTAGTTGAATCAGACAAATACTGCATATGGAAGCAATACCTCACAGATTCTAAATGCTACTGTAGAAATTCCCACCCTACTGTGAAAGTTGTATTTTAAGGGGCAACTAGTACTAAAAAGACAACCAGGAAGGTTCCTTCAAATGTATATACCCTGTTCACAGATGGCAATGGCATCTAGTTACATACTGCCCAGTCTAAATGCTCTTTGTCAAACACCATGTTATCTCAAATTAACATTTGTGTGGCAAAATTTCCATTTATTCTGATAGGTGTTTGATCAGGTAATTAAAGAAAGAAAGAGATGCCAGTTTCAAGATTTTCAAGTTCTCCTTTTCCACTTGCTTCAAGAGAACTTTATAGCTTTATGTTTTGCAGCATCTTCCATATGGGGCATGTTCCATTAGTGCATATTTGTGGAGCTTGTGCTAAACAGAAGACAACTGAAGATAAGCAGTCACATACTTGCATATCTGTTGTTACAAATTCAGCAATGCTGTGTGTGCCCTCTACTCTGTAACAGCTAATATAACACTTAGGAATTTCTAAATACAAGGTGCTTCTACATTTAACCAGGAACAGTGGCTGAGGCTGAATTAAATGCATTCATTTTTTTTGCCTCTGCCAAAGGATATGCAACAAATCACTTCCAATAGAGGTGCAGAGGAGCTTAGAAATCTCTTGCAGGAGCACCTGACAGACAGAAGTGTCTCTGGGCCAGGGAACTGGCAGAGACAGCAGAGATAAACTGACCACAAGTGATGCAGAGAGAGAAGGCAAGCACTTTCAGAAGCCAAACTCTGAGTGAAAGATAAGGCATTGTATGCTAGGTGTACTGTAAAACTGAGTGTTCTTTGGAGTTAAAACAACTGGAGACTTTCCAATGTGCTGTTTATGAAGCCTCTTTTATGGCTCCTATGCATCTCCCTTGATATACTTCACCTTCTCACCCAGTCTAAAAAGCTTTCAAATTGAAAACATTGCCTCTAGAAATTCAGAAAATCTAAAAATATTGATTTTGCAGAATGAGTTCAAAGCCTGCTACATTGAAATAAACATCTGGCTTTAGAGCCTCATTTATGCTTTCATTTCTTCTGATATTTGCTAAACATTAGCTTTTCCTCTCCCGGTTTTGTTTTTCTACAAGCTAGAGCCCTGTAAACATTACAGGTAGGCATGTGCTGAATACTGGAAGGGACTGAGATCTATAAACACTATTGGGTTGAAGATACCACAACTTGGTATCTAGCAAACTTAGCTGAATCGGGAATTGCAACTGTCTTCCTGCTGTAAGAGTAATTTCACATCTTGAGAATACAAAAGAGACTTTTAAAGGGACTGTTTGTAGAGAAAGAGAATAAATGCAGCCATTATTCAATATCACATCTGTCAACTCACCAAAATCTTCTGTTTCATAGCCATAGGATGTGTATACCTTTTCTATCAGTCCTTTCCAGACTCTGGAATGGTTTTTTCCATATGATCATCATTATTAAGTTACACTTTTCTACCTCAGCTCTGCCTAATGGTTAGTAATAATGGTCTCTGCTCAAGAGAAGGTTAAAGGCTGAAAAGATGAAGCTATTGGGACAGAAAGGGTTCCAGCAGTAAGAGATGTAGCTAGATGTTTGTCTGCTGCAGAGGTATGAAAAATCATGGAGTCAGAAAAAAAGAGAGAGAGAGGCTGAAACACAGAAAGAACTAATTCCAAGCTCTTCCCAAAGTCACCCCAACAAAATCTAGTTGTTCAGCTACATCTGCCCAATGTTTGTCCTCTGCCAGAGACTTCTCTGCCAGTCCTTAACACCCCATTCCCACATATTTCCCCCTTCACATTCCCTGCATGCCCATTTGTCGTACCTATGCCAAACAGCTGGGACTTCTGATGGTCCCCTTCTCTTGATGGATGCTCTGTAGCGAATGATACCTTGCAAGCAGGGACAAAACTGCCCATCTAACCTTGGTTGAGCAGGAAAGAAAGAGCTACCCCACTGCAGGGTCCATGACCTCTCATGGGCTCTAGAAGCACCTCTCTAAGGGCAGCCTGCAGGCAGGGAGGAGGCAGCCCAGGCAGCTCTGCCTCTTGGCAAGCCCAGGCAGCTCTGCTTTATGGCAAGCCAAGTTGGCTGACTCTAGTGGTGCCTGGAGCATTCATTTGTAAGCTTGTTGTACATGAACAACGCATCTGGTATTAGGCCTTTTGTGTCTGTATCTTGACTTGCGAGGGTGAAGATTAAAGGACCATAGGAGCACAATTATCTAGTATATTGAGAGAGGGATTTAGAGAGGGCTGACGTGGACTGAAATCAAGTCTTGTTTTCCCAGAGAGTTGAAAATGCTTTAGATTTAGGGTGAAGGTTGATATTTTTTAGCTATGTGTTTGAGTGATCCGACATCTTACTGGAACTGGTCAGAGAATGGGTGAGCTCATACTCTGTAGTTACATATGGAGCCATAACTCAGCCCAGCTTAGACTTTGAGTCTCAGTATCACAAATACACTGCAAAAAATAGACAAGTGCGAGCAAGAAACAGGGCCTGGGACTCTCCCTTTCCAGGAACATTCCTCTACAACAGGCCAGAGACCCCAGTATCATTTTGCTTGCTAGCTTTTGCCCTGTAAATCTCACCTCCCTTTCAGCAGAATGTTTGATGCTGACAGGGGAACTCTGCCCTGCCAGGCTATGTTGCAGCCTGGTAGCTGATGAATTTTCCTGAAAAGTGTGAGCAGTGTTTCAGATTGAGAGTCTAGAAAGCAAATATTCCAGCTCCTGGGCAATCAATGAGAAACCTCATCTGCTGCTACCATTAGAGCATCAACTCTTCTGGGTTAATGGCTCCATTTACCATAAAGGCTATTAAGCAGAAAATCTGTTCCCAGAAAAGAGTGCCCTGCTTTACAGCCTAGTGTGCTAAGCACAGGTCACTGTGTGAGTCTTGCCACAGGATAGGGGCAGAAGCACCCCAAGCTCCCACACTTTTACAGGGTTTCAAGCAGACAAAAGTACCAGCCAAAGGCTGCTGGCCTTGGGTCTTTTTGCTAACCAGGCCCGAGTTTCCATACCAGGCAAGCCAGCTGGTCTGTTTTTAGACTTAAGCCAGAATGGAAGCCAACATACAGGCAGCACTAGTAAACCTGGGGGTCAAAAGCAAGGGCATGTAGAAACTGAGTTAATCAGTGCTTAAACCACTTAAAGCAAAAATTCAGAAATGAAGATATGATGCAAAGATGACTCAGAAGCACTACTTTGGATTTAACTGGTATCCATAGGGAACTTCCCTATTAAAGGAAGCTGAAAATTTGTCAATGCCAAAGGCCCATTACAACAGAAGAGTTCCTTTAGCCCCCAAATGCTGTTTTCTAACAATGTTGTGCCTCCTGAAAAGGGAACACCAAAGCTGACTCAGAGAACTCTGAGCTGGTACTCTGCCCAGAGGAATAATATGAATCATCTAAACCACTCTTACAGCTCCCTCTGTCAATTTACTAAAAGCATCATATCTGCAGTTGGATCTGTGGGTTAGAAAATGTGGCCTAAGGCAGATTTTTTTTTGCCACTATGTCAATACCTTAAAAGATCCAGAATGTGTGTAGGTTGATGTGGATTAGAAAATACCACTAGAATTCTCAAAATGTAGTTCTTGCTTTCTCTGGATAACAGCTTACAGAGAGACATGCTTCAAAACCTGTGATTTTAAAGTGATGAAATCTCTGCTTCTTCACTGTCCCTTTCCGTGCATGATTTCTCCTTTGGAAGGAGTTGTGCCAATATAAAAAAATGTTATTTATATTGTGGTAGAGCCAGGATACCATATAAAGAATCAGTTCTTTACTGCGCGAAGTGCAGTAAATTCACAGGAATGAGTCTCCACTCAGGGAACGCACAGCCTGTACCTCTGAACATGACATGACACAAAGAACTATGGAAAGCACAAACAACTGTACAGAAAGTGGGTCATGATGAGCATATATAACACACAAATATTGGCCAGTCAGCCCCTAGAGGCTCATGAGGCTGGCTGAAGGCTGTAGAAATACTGATATATCACAGAATGCTGATTTTACAGTCACATTAGGGATCATTTTCTAAAAGCATTAAGGAGTGTTTTAGAAAAACATAAAAGCATTACCGAGTTGTGCCTCACTACTAAGAAGACATTATGATGTTGTGGAGTTTTTGGGCACACTAAATTCACGTGGAATAAAGTATAAAAGAGTAATTTAAAAATATAAGCGAAAATATTCTCAATGCTCTTGTTGTAAGACCACTTAGCTAGTTGCTGGTCTTATGCTTTCTTTATGCAAGTTTGAATTAGGGGAGATTTAAACCCATCTAAAATACTTCAGTCATCTAAAGTAAATATTTTAAAAGTGCTGATGGGTCAATGCAACCCCACAGTTTTCTGTTGTGTGTTTAGCATCATTCATTCTTCTAAGTGGATTTTCAGTCTATTTTGAAGATTAATGAGCCATTTATTCTCAGCCAGAAATTAATTAAACCCCATTCATTCAAATGACAATAACTTCAGCTACTCAAGACATTTTTCCATATTTGTGCCTTTTTTCCAAGACTCCATAAAGAACTAAAAAAAAAAAAAAATACTCTATCACAACTAGAATGGAAAGACCATATAGGAAACAAGAGAAGAGAGAACATTTTTCGAACATTTTGCACCTTGCAACTTCTGGAATTAAATTTTACATCAAATTTAAAGACAAAAACCTGTGCATTTTATACTTCATCTTAAGTAATGTGTTACTAGAAACAGGATTGATTTTTACCCTTAGAGCATTTTGTGAAGTAATTCTCATTCTGTCACCTTGTTTACTCTTAAAAAAAATAATGAACCTGGAAAACTGCTCTCCAGAGAGATGCAGCTTGTTTTGGCGATATAAGTCCTCAACAAACTTTTTTTGCTAGCATAACATAAAGCAATTTCCTGAGTGAAATAAGCTATGTGGTCAAAGGGAACTGTTTGCGGCAATAACTGAATCTAGAATTTCTTCCATGAGAAATCTCTTGGTGAGAGATGTGACTCTTTTCCATTAGCTACTCTGCCCTTATTTAATGTAGTTATTGAAGACAGTTTTTCAGATGATACCACACCAAAGAGTAATAACAACAACAAAGGATTACACACAGTTGGTGGTTTTCTCCAAATGTCTGTCTGAATCAGAGCAAAACAGATTGCTGGGGTGTGTCTTCTGCTGAGGATCAGAGTCTTGGTTTGGTATGTTTACGATTGTGCCGTCTAGTTGTGTTTTGTTAAAGTTGATTAATATAACTAGATCTTATAGATGCATCATCTAATAAAGCAACCCACAGCAGCACTCTGAACTTTTTGTAAATATGTCATTGCTGCATTATTCATTTTATTGACTAGTGCACCTAGGTAATCAGATGGAGCTGCAAAATAAAATAAAAAGTATTAAGTTTTTTAGTGTAGCTGGAAGACTCAACAGAGGAAAGATTTGAGGAGGTGGGATGGAAGCAAAACTAAAGCTTCTCAAGGGCATTTTATTTAAAATATAGTTCTTTTCATTAAACTGTGAGCACAATGATTTTCCACCAAAACAAACCCCAACTATTTTGAAGTAGGAAAAATCTAGAAGTGTTAAAAGTAAGTTTATGTTTGGTACTGCTAATCTGACATGTTGTAGTGTGACATTATAATAGGTCAAACACTGTAGTTCTTTTATTTTTTAGTTAATTTAGGGAAGCATTTTACCAGCATTAATAAAATGCCTTTTCTACAATAACAGAAAATTATTTGAAATGGTGGAAAAATAGTTTTTAATATTAATTCTTTCAGGAATCCCTGTTTTGAAAAAATTAACAAATTGTTTTCACCCTGAACTGCACTGAAATATATTTTTAAATGCTAAAATATCTTGGAAGAGAAAAACTATGATTTTTGTTATGCACAAGTCTAAACACTAAGAAAATAGTCTCTGCTTTAGAAAATTCATATAAATTGTCAACATTGATAAAGAAGGACTGCTACCTCATTTTAAAGATTATTATTGCTGTCACAGGTACAAGACGGTCTCAGTTTTACTTACTGAAGCTGCCTTGGCAAAGAAAGCCCTGGAGAAGAAAAAGCTGTTGAGTTTGGGCAGCTACAATTATGGCAACTGAGAGAAATCTTTTATACATTTGCAGCCATAACTTGTGAAATGACCCCTCCAGGAGCCTGATCAGTCACGCAAGATTTACTCTGTAATCCACACCCCATGTGACCAATTTTCAATGTTTTCCTCAAAATGAGTGGCGTGTTAGAAGAGTCTGTCTCTCCCAAGGGACAGAAGAAGGAGCTTAGGATGACTACTACAGATAGGCCATCTTTGCTGCCCAGCTGAATCTCACCAGGACTATCCAGCCCAAAGCCACATGTTCCACCAGGAGAGACCAAAAGTGATCTCCTGGAAGCATTTGGTTTATCTTGGAGCATCTTCATTGCCAGAGGGGACTAACACAGTGCTCCGACATGCTATGAGAAGTGATCAAAGTCTCAGTACTTCAGCAGGGACCTTCGAAACACGCAGTAGTTCTAGGCGTGCCCCATCCCCAGTTAATCTACAGATGCTATAATTTGAAATTAGTCTATCAAACTTGTTAATAGGATGTTTATATATATATACATATAATCTGAACATGTACACAGAGATATTGGCAGAACTGCTGCTTTATTAATTATTTTCTTGCATATCTGGTGGAGTAAATAAATCAGTTCTGAACATTGTTTAGGAAACTTGTAGCACGAATGTAGACTGTCTAAAATAATAACTTGCTTACTGATGCCCCATAAATACAGCTTTAATCTCACATTAACCTTTTCTCTGAGTAGCTTTTTCATTAGTAGATGATTAAGTGATTGGAAATGAGTGAAAACAAAGCTACTCAGCTTGCAAAGAGGCAGACTGATGTCCCAGTTGCCTCCATGTATCCTGACATTTTTCAGAGTTGGAGGTAATAGCTGAAACTAAGCTATCTCCTGCACAATCTGATTCAAAATCTTAAAACTAAACCATTGCAAATCAGTAGAGACACCATTTTTTAAAGGGAGCCTAAGCTCATGCTTCACATGCTGTACTGTTTCCAGATTATATCTTTTATTTTTCCTCTATCACATAAACATGAAAAGAGTGAATGAGGTGAAATGCCCATTTATGCCAGTACCATATGACTATTTTTAATGTCACAGAAACCTTACTTTTCACCTGCCAGAAGTTCATCAGAATTATGCAGTACTTGTTGTGTTCTTCTGCAGCACCAAACCAGAGAGAGCATGCCATTTTGCAAGACCTACAATAATATGTACATAAACCTTCAAAGCATTTAATGAAAAAAATAGTTACATATTTCTGACTGTTAACCTTTAAATATTGCCTCCATTTTTAACCCCCAGAAGCTCAGCTTTGAAGATTGCCCCCGCAAAATAGCATAGTAGACTGAAACATGAAACAACACAGAAAAAGAGCCATTTGTGACTGACAAGAGCCATTAGCAGAACAACCTGATCACACTGCAACAGTAATAAATAAACTACCAGTTTACACTCAGCTGTTTGCCAGTTTATTACATATACAGAGTAGTCTTTTGCTGAAATACACTTCAGTTTCAGCCCATGACCTCATATTTTACCTTTTTGGTATAGATTCAGACCTAGTTCTGTGTTCACCCCCTTAGGTACTTGTACACTGTAATTAAGTGCTATCTCACCTGCTCCTTTTTCACGGCCCAACATGTTAAGATCTTGGAGCCATTTCTTCAGAAGACATATTCTCCTGTCTCCTATATTAGTCTTGTTCCCTGGATCCCTTCCAAACTTTCCTTAGGGAATGCACCAAATTACAAACCTCTTGAAAGATTTAGGGGTTCAGCAGGGCTGCACATGGTGCAATAATTGGAGGACACTGGCTTTAAAGGATATGGCTGGGCAGGTTAAAGTCAATGGAAGTTCAATCTGTGGAGAGATTAGAGGATCAAGGTTTAACAGTCTGAATGCAGTATGTGAGTTAAAGATGTTACCAGCGTTTCAGGCAGTGTCTGTTCAAATCCTAAATCCAGTGCTAGCTCTCACTGGTCTGTGTGCATTTTAGTACCTCATGTAAGTAGTTATGGCTGTGGGGAAGCTCATGGAGCTCATGCCATTTGCTCTAAGTGGTATGTAGCTGGAGGGAGACACATAAGTGTGTATAAGATGCTACAAGGAAGGAGGACAGCAAAGGTCCCTGCCCCTGAGGCTGGGGGGAGACAGCAAGATAGGAGCAGCTCTGGAAGCTGCTGGATTCCCATCCTGCCCAGAACCAGGTCCAGGAGAATGCCTAGAGCTGCCAAACCCTGTCCTCCAAAACTGTTGGCAGGGAAGAGAGTGGCATCAGAGCTGGAACACCAGCACCCCCACCTCCTCACCCCAGCCACACTGGGGTAGTGTGAAGGGCCCTGCTCCCCAGCTGGCTTGGCCAGCTGTGGGAGGCTGGACTGCTGCCCATCCCACCTGGCAGGCAGCATGCTGCAAGCCTGCGCCTCCAGAGCTAGTGCAAAACAGTTATGGAGAATGCCTAAATGCAATGAATACATCACATAAATAAACCATAAGTGTAATTTGCCCTGAAAGCGAAAGAAATGTTCTGTTTAACGGTGCCTGGTTGTTCAGTGATTGCAGCAAGCGCAGTGACAGTTGTTATGATGTACTGTGTTCTTCTCAATAGGCTCGTAATAATAGCGGTGTGACAACTCATAAATGACGTTTCTCATATGCAACACCTGATAATGTCAGCTTCACTACACTAATACAGACATTTCTCTAAGTCTTTCAGATATCTGGAGAAAAAAGCAAAACATTTTTTCTGCTATTTGTTAGAAGATTTGCGCTTTGTTTTCCACAGAAAATAGGATTGGCCTTTCTGTGTCGTAGGATAGTCCTAATCCAAATAGGAAAATAAAAAATCAAATAGAAATAAGAGTAGGAAAATAGATTGCAGTATTTGCCCATTTAATCCCATGTAAATGAGTCTAATAAAAATACTGAAAAATCTTTCAGGGAGCGGTTCAGGAAGTTCTGAAATGTATTCCAAGGCTTTTCCTGTAGGAGGTAGACTCCTGGGGCTAGGCCGCACATTTCCAAAAACTATGGAGCTCTCTGAATATTACATATCAAGAGCAGGACTGTTCCTTAAAATCCTACAACACATATTCTGCTAGGGATCCCTATATAATACGTGTCAATTCTATATTTTGTGTATCAACCATACTCCCTTTATAAAAGACTCTGGCCATGGATCAGCTAGTCTTTTTAGTCTTTGTCTAACAAGTATATACTCAAACTCCTGGAATCATTCCTTCCCTCTACTTTCTATTCTACCTCCTGTGGTTTTATTCTTTTTATTTCTTTATATTATAGATAGGATGAAGAAAAGCAGTGTAAGTCAATGCCAGGAGAGTATTTCCTTCCAGAACTCACACTGAAATGCTGTTCATTTACCTGTGGTCTCTTATACTTGGCAACCAGCTAAGAACATGATTTTTAAAATATTAAGGGAAAAAGTTCAGGTAATGAAAGAAAGTCCAATTAGTGGGACTAATGTCAAAGGGTTAATGTCTTTGCAAAGGATGAAAGCATGCACAATACTAGAATTGACTTTATTTACATGTTTTAGACGAAGTGGTAGAGAACTGCTCAAAATTCCCACGAGTGGCAGCACAACCACAGACAACAGACTCTACAAATCTCTTCTGAGAAATGGACCTTGTCTGAAGGAGCTTGCAATTTAAACCTGCAAAACAGGAGGCTAGCGGAAAAACAGAGTCAGAAAACTAAAAGTGAAGCAGCAGGTATGTGATCAAGCCAGCAATTGCATAGATCCAGATCCTGTTCTGATTTGGTTTTCTTCAAGGGCTCTAACTCTTAGGTTATTCTCACAACAGTACAGAGAAATGGCTAATTAAGACAGCCAAAGTAATTATCACTATATTTAAAAGGTGCTAAAATCTGATTGAAGATTTTTTCATTATTTAAATGAATTTTAAACAGGCCTTGAATAGGCTCTGCAAGGCTACCTAGCTACAGTTGAGGAAGGCCAGACTTAGTTACAGCCCACACTGCTGGTGAATTGGTCTCACTGCCACCTTCTTAACTCAGTCCTTTGCTGCTCTCTGCAACTTAAATGCAGGATTCAAAAGGAGAGCACAATGATTGCATGGTACCTTGATGTAAAGCTTTCTTCTCTGATTTTCTAAACTACATTTTCATTTATATTTGTTAAAAGACTTAATGTTTAAATCATCTGTTTTAACAGACAAGAAAATGTGTTCTGGTACAAGATTGCTACAGTTTATGTATGGCCTGTTTAAATAACCTTTTTCCCATCTTCTCATCAAATCAGAGGATTTGAATTCTAATGCAAAACTTTCATGCTAGAACCTGATTATATCCCAGAGCTACAATTCTGAGTGGCATCAGTCCATGGTATCTGATGGTATTTGCCAAAAACATGTCAGGACTCCCCTATAGTTCAAATCATCCCATAAATTCTACACTTACACAACATTGGTGACCTCATACTCTAAGCATGCCTTAATGATCAAGCAAGTGGAAACGTTCAGTAAATACATTGAATGTTTGACATTGTTATCAGTGGGTGTTCCCTGGGTCTCTTGTGAAAGAATCCCAAGATTAATGCAAGGCCAAGAAGTGTCAGCCAAGTGAAACCCTTAAAAGTTACTCAAGAAATTTAAATAGACAACAGTATTTTTCTGTGGTAAAATTCAGAAAAGTATTTTTTAGGGAAGCATTGGCAAAAAAACCCTGAATTTAGTTTTTGAACAGTGAGTTATTTGCATTGCTTTGACTGATTTTCTTTTAAGTCATTGTTACTGACATTATGAAGCTGGGGGAAGTATATCAACCTCAAGAGCAGTTCTGAGCAATGAAGCATTTAGAAGTCTACAAAATCCTTGATAAAGTCCATTATAAAAAATGATACTCAATGTAAACAACTATTTCAGCCTTTCAGTCTCTCTATATCTGGCTTTAGAAATACTGTCACTGAAAAGAAAGGTGATTCCCAAAAGCAGAGTGCAGTGCCCCCTCTACAGAGCACAAAGGACTTGGCTGCTCTGGTGATTTCCACACCAGCAGAGGGTATTGACGTGCTATAGCAATGTAACAGAGGGAGAAAGGAATAAAATCAGAAAGAAAAAATGATTTTGAAATGATTTTTATTTCTCTGCTCCTCGGTTTAGATACTGTGTTGAATTTATGTATACATGGGTGCTTTCCCACACTGAGCAGCAAGTGGCCTCTTACACCAGACATATGGGGCAGTCTCTTAGGTCCTGCTGGCAGTGCAGTCTATCCACATGGCTTTAATGGCCTGAGCACATCAAAGAAATGTTTAACAACTTTGTGTAACAGCCACCATGCTTAGCATTGCCTTTCTTTTGTAGTCTTGTTAGGAGTTAAATCCTGACCCTGTAAATATTATACACACCTGATTATGTACCTGATTAGCCTGCTGAAGTGAATGGGACAACCCAAATGCTTTAAGTACATGTACAAAGAATATACAGGACAAGGGCTGAGTTTGGAAACTTCATGTTAATATATTTTATATCAATACAGGGTCATAAAAGAGACATTAAAAAAAAGTCCCATAGCTAAACCTATCAACAGTAATAAATGCAGAACTGATTTCCTGACCTGCTGGCTGGCACTCAGTCAAAAGCATCGCTTGGTTACCTTTGCACTGAAATGATTTCCATCAAATAATTCACATTCATAAACTAAAGAACATAAAGGGAACACAAGAAATGACAGATTTGCGATGGCCTGACCTGTAAGGAACTTACTGCCTAGGATTACAGGTACCTGTATGACCCTACATGTTGGTTATAATCCTATTCAAGGTGGTGGTAAAAATGATGGATTACAATCACATGTTTTTGTGCTGCATTACTAAGTAATGACCTGCACTGTACTACATGTTTTGCCTCCAGGAACATCTACTTGTGTCACTCTTTTTAGTCATCTTTCTGCAGCAGAATATCGTAGTCTGATAACCAACATCTTCAGTTTTAGGGGTGTAGCATTGTGCCAAATCTTTAGTCTAAATTACTCTCTGTAAAATGAAATATTTGCAACAAGGTGGTCCAAAGATTCTACAGAGAAAAAAAAATCAGGCATGAACACTTATTAGCAGAAGTTTTCTGCTTTCGCCCCTTATCCCTGAATTCAAATCCTTGCTCTGTCAATGAGCACATTCACGGGCAAACACGTGTGAGAGGAAAATGCAGTGCAATACTTCTCCCAACAGCATCTATGTTCTCAGCTCTGTCCTACCTCTTGTGTGGCCTTAAACTAATCTGATGGCCTTACTTTCAACAGTGTCCAAATGCCTAAGGAAATAGAAAATCGTTTAAAATGATGTACCAAGCAGCTAAGCAAATGAAGATTGCCCAGTTTGCTTGTATACTTCAGGAATGAACTTGCAAACTGTGGTGGTGGGGGAAAGCTTTAAGGACTTCCTTAGGAAAAGAGCTGAGCCTGGACTGAGAAATGAGTGGGCTGACATGTGATCCTGTCCTGGATCCCCTGATACTGAAGAGGCATTAAGAGCATCCTGATGCAGTTCTCTGGCCTAAGGTAATCTCTATTCCACATTGAAGATAAAGCTTATTTTCATCTTAACCACAGTTTTTTTCAATTTAGGGACTTCACGTGGATAGCACCTTACTGAAATAACTGATACCAGCTGTTATGTGATGGATAATGGCTCAGTAATGATTTTTACTGTGGGTAAAAGGCTATATTACAATAAACAGAAAATATGTTTATCCTATTACTGCTAATGCCAAGGATAAAATCCTCTGCAACTTCTCTGTGCGCACACAAACCAGATGCTGACAGGCCCAGCTGCAGGCCCCATTTTACCAGTTTATCCCATTTGTCCTCAGTGAGTAATTGCATCTTGTCTTGTTTCTAATCTAATTCTATCCATTATCCAAGATGGATAATTTCCAGGGATACAGTACAGGGGCGGGAATGTCTGCAAAGAATAAATAGTGTGCAAATCTGCTTTCTCATATATGCAGCCCATGACTCTTCTGCCTACACTTCTTCCAACTGAGTAGGTCAACATGTGCAGAGAAGAGGAAAACCAGAGGCACAAGCCACTATCTGCATATCCAATGTTTATGCATCCCACGTGACAAAATTGAGTGTATAGCCTGCTGTTGGTGATGGCATGCTAAGACCACTGCCTATAGCATGAACCCACGTATTTACCTGCATTCTTTGCCTGTCCATACCTCTGTTTCTTGCCTTGTGTTAAATGGGAAGCTTATTCAGGCAGCCATCACCTTTTTGTGGTATGCCCGTACAGCAGTCAAAGCAGGGGAGAAAGGGTGTCCTGTGCCAAAACGTAGCACAAATTAAAATGCCTCTGTGTAAAAAGGACATGTATTAGATCATGGTCTACATGAGATAAAGCAGCCTAGCAGGATCAAACTGCCCACTTCTGGAGGGGCAGAGGTTTCTTCCCTTCAGCACTCTTCTCTCCTCATTTTTGTACCCACAAAGCCATCTGAGGACAGAAAGATGTCTTAGCAGTTTCTCAGTAAATGCCCTTCATCACAAAGTCTCAAAATTCAACCCAGTGTTTTAATTGGGTAGTGACTTCATTTAGAAATGAACCTGAAGGAGCAAAAGGTAAGATAACTCCTTTTCTATAAGAAAATAAGAGCACAATGAAAAAACAGGAGTCCTCTTTTCCAGAGGTGTAAATCAGCCTTTTAAACTCACAGCCCCAAAGGAACTGCACATGCTATCCATAAAATCAGATTGTTTATGAAATTGGATGTTTGTTTAATTCATCCCTGTTGATGTTCCTGGCTCATCATAAATCTTAGAATGCAAATCACCCGAATACACAGATTTCATCACTTTCAGAGTTCACACTGATTTCCATGCAGAAGACATTAGAGAATTCCCGGTTTGGTCATTAGCACAGTGTCTCCCATTCCCAGTCTTCCACCAGCGGCCTCAAACCCTGCAAGCTGAAGGTGGGTGTAGGACCCTGGGCTGCAGTTCAGGTGCAAACCTGGGTGCCAGTATGGACCCTTCTGCTCTCTTCCCAGCTGGGGAGAATGAATTCTAAACCGCACCCCTGCAGTGCTTGTGTCTTAAGTCCACATTAGGGCTTGGGTCCCACAGGAGACTTTTTTGGGCATTCAGGATCCTCCATGCAAGTTTCTGAATCACAGAGGGGCTCCAGTGGCACCAAGGGCATTGTACAGTTGCACATCTCCTTGCTGCAAGGAGGATTACATGGACACAGGAAAATTAAAGATATTACTGCCTCAGCTAATAGATGGTGTGAAGTTGTCTCTATAAGTTTGCAGCTCAAGTCCAGCCCCCAGACCCACATCAGGTACCAAAGCAAGACAACAGAGTGGCTTTTGACAAAGAGTTTATCATGCCAGTTTATGTGTTTTAAGGCTGTCAAAACCAGGATGCTGTTGAGCTCGTTCATCTCACAGAAGGCAGCAGCATGATGGAGCATAAAAACATAGCACTGACACAAAAGCAGACTGAAGTTAATTTAAAAACAAAGCTAAACATCTGCTCCCAGAACCAGCTCTCTAATGCATAGATGGGAGCGCTAAAGTTTGAAACATTACAGAGTGTTTAACCAGTACTACACCAGCTGTTAGACATTTTTGGCAATGGTGCAGATATTATCTGGCAAGTCCTCATGAGCAGCTGACAAGAACGAAGAGTGACAGATATAAGAAACAGAAAATGCCAACCATATGGCATGAATATTATGCTAATGTTTCAGGTGTCAAGTTGTAGTCACTTGTGTTTAATTTGAGTGCACAAAATTTATATGGATTTTAATGATTACACAATGTTGTACACAATTACATTTACATCTCCATATTGTTACAACTGTAATTTTGCCATTTAACAGTAATAGGCACTGCACTAAATTTGTCCACTCAGGAGCAATGTTGTTATCTTTATGGCTTTAATAACACATTTCCACCTCACAGGTGTGATATTTATTCCTGCAAACAGTGCCACTTCAGTCAATGAATGAGCTTGTGATCCACTCTGCAAGACGTGGCTGGCTAACGCTGCGGTGCGAAGGTGTTTGGTAAATGCTGACAGCCCATGAGAAGTGTGGCAGCCAAGCTGTTTATGGGTATGTCTCCACAAAAATCAATGATGCTGACTTGATCCCCAAACATCTTCATGCTGCTGCTGGTGTTGTATGTATTGTGTGCTTTCAAAGAAGAGGCCAGCCTCTGCCCTGACAGGAAGGAGGCCTCATGGCCGACTGGGTGTCTGAGTTTTAAGCACTGAAGGTGAGCTCCAGAGGCAACTCAGGTCTACTGGGTTTCCCAAAGGGACCTGCTGCTAAGCTGTTCTACAGACCGTGTGCCACATCAGAACTGGATTTTCTCCCTGAGAAGTGGAAGTAGCAAAGACTGGTGCCATCAAATTCTATGTCCTACTTGCTCTGCATCTCACACTTGAAGAAGCTTAGATTAACCTTGTCACTCTGATGACAAAGGGAAGGGCTGCCTCTCCATCAGTGCATAGAGCAGCACCTAACACGTGTGACATCTGCGCTGAGACACGGGGTGGTGGTTGGACTGACTGTGAGGAAGACCAGCACCATTCCTTGTGTCCATTTTACAGAAGAAATAGAATAAATAAGGATGAAGATGAATCAAACAGCAGCAAAGATCCTACTAGGGATGAGAAACCAGGCATTGGAAGACTGCTTTGTCAGGAGAATAGGTTTGATGCAGAGATTACTTACTGTGACATTATTTGCATCCATTTAAAATAATTAAGTGGTAAAAACTCTCTTTTTAAACACATTTGTGGGGAAAGTCTCCACTCCTTTTGGCATTATGCAGTGACGTTATCGGACAGATATAATCAGCATAGGCCAAACTGTGTTGTGAAGAGAGAAGATTCAGACTCAAAGCAACTGATGGAGCACGCATGGAAAGGATGCAGGTGGGGCTGGGAAAACTGGGCACTTCCAAGCTCTGAGAGGAAAAGAGGAATTCCTACGTCTTGCAGACACTCCTGGATGTATTTGTGATTCAGCTCTTTGTTGTGCTCTTGAACTACATTGAAAATATCTGTTTGGCCCCACCTGCCACAGTTGCAGTGTTAATATTAAGCTGGTGGAGGATGTATTTGTTTTAGCTCTAGTAAGCACTTTCTATCACGAAAGCACAAAAAGATAGCTTAGATGTTGCAAGACAGGCTGAATATCTGCCTGGAGATAAAAGTTGTGCCATTCTCTGGTGAGCTCCTCATTACAGAAGCTTGCTGAAAGTCAGGTTGCCCCCCTATGTACCTCTGACAATGGCCTTGCCAGCGTGATAACATTTCCTTTGCCCTCTAGACGCAGCTCACACTTTTCCAGGTTCTTTGGGAGCAGCATCTTCTGCTCCTAGCAGGCCTTGAAGTCTAGGCAGCATGGGAGAGTCTCCTGTAAGCCCTTATAGTGCAATAGGGCCTCTCAGTTTACTACCTACCTGTCACCCTAATATCATCTCAGCGTGTCTGCCTACTCTTGACTGCTGTTCTGGTACTCCTATCAGCAATACAAGGGAGAGCAGCTTTCAGTACTTTTATTTCCCTGTTTTTCTAAATGACATAAGCAAGTTTTTTCGTAAATGCAGTCTGGCTTTTTCCTCTTTGAAAATCTTCAGGCCAAGTCTGCATCTCATTTTTCTTTCTTATATAGAGTTTGACGTTTCAGAAGAGTTAGTTCACAACATTTTCAAAGCAATATTCAATGTATAATTCATCTTAACACAGAACTGATGTTAGTTCACACACCCAGATTTCAGGCTAAGCTCTGGAAACTGCATTTTTATATGTAGAGAACATAATGCCAAGCTCAATAACGATTAGAAAAGGAGGAAAAACATTGCCCTCCAATTATCTCGTAAGTGTTGCAAAGGCGAAGCAAGGATAGTGTTTAGACATAGCCAGAAGTAAGAGCCAAGCCCCTAAAGTGGAGGTAGCATGTAGCTGTCCCATAGTATGTCTCTGTGCTTTCGGTTTACTACACTATCTTGCTGTTGCGCCAAAGATATCTTAGATCCATATAAAAGATAGCAATCATTTTAAGTTATCCATTTTATTTTGCTCTGAAAAGCAATGAAGCCATGTGGTTTCAGTTTGGAGGTCATAACCAATAACTCTGCTGGTAGCAATGGCTGTCAGTTCAGTGGTGAAAGAACAATGGAAAGAAAATAATTTTGGAAGTGCAGCAGAAGCAGTAATCTGCATGGACACCAGTGCACTTGCAGCACTCACATGGAGGAGGCAGAGATGTGCCTCCTGGCACACAGGGCCTGATTTCAGGCAAAAATTTTTCACAGCAAAGCAGGAACGTGCCATCCCCTGCACAGCCCCTGGTGAGGAGGAAGTGAAGGAACAGCAGATGACGGAGCCTGGTACAGACACGGGCAGGCAGGAGCCAGCTGCTGCTCCCTGCCCTGGTACTTATCCTTGGGTTGTCTTGGGGAATGCATTTCACATCTCTGGGTTTCTGTTCCTCATCCCACCTTTTGTTTGTGATCTTTTCAGAGCAGGACTGTCTCCTAATACACGTTTATACAGTGACTAGCACGATGAGGACCTGATCTTGCTTGAGGCCTCTAAGCATGACTGTAATACAAACGATAAATCATCATCATAAAACAGGACTGCACAGATCTATACCTTCTGTCATAACTCACAGCTAAAGTGTCAGCAGCTCACAGGCACATGGCAAGGTCAGGGAGACCATGAAAGGCCAGAAGAAGTGAGTCCACACAGAAGAGAGGAGATGCTGAATGGCTTTGAAATATTTTTAATATCTGTCAGTGTTATACCTGTGTCAGTTCACAGCAGATTTCTTTTATTGATGTCACCTCCTGACAGCAGCAATGTGTCTGGGAAAAGGATTGAGCCACATATCACAACAGAAGGTGATGGCAGTCATCAGGATGCAGCGCGCAAGAAAATGTGCACGAATGGTTGGCAGGTGCTTTCCATCCATGGCTTTTGTGCTGCAGTCCCCCAGGCTGTGCTGAGTGCACTAAGCAGGCAACAGAGCTTCGGCAAAAGGATTTCTTTATCCTTTTATGGAGGTCTACAGACCTCTATTTGTATCTCTTCTCTTTTCCCCCTCTGTCCCATGGAAGAAAGCTGTGTGGGTACCCCTCGCAGGGTATTTCAGCAGCTCTGGAGACTCTCCTGCTCATGAGTCAGCTGAGATGTACACAGGCATGGCTGGCCAGGGAGCCGCTTCCCCAACAGGCGTTGCTGGGCAGCCTTTGGGCACATGGCCAAATTATCTGATGGACCCATCATTGCTCAAACCAGCACCAGTCAACAACATGCTTTGCAAAAGCTGTCATCACACTCTAGGGTTACACATTTTTTCAGTGTCCCCTAACCTGCAGAGGCGAGGAGTTTAGGAGACCTGGAGCGTAACAGGAAAGAATTCACTGCAGGAATGTAAGGAGCTGACGGTACAAACCCCAGCAGTTATGTCCATTCAACGTAAGTCAAGTAAGCAGACAATATCTTTAAATCATTATACCTGACAAGGAGCCACACTGTGTTTACAGCTGAAGTGTGATGCTTTGAGAAAATGTAGCTTCGGTGAACTGAATATCAGATGAAAAAGAAGCACTAGGGAATGTTCAAGCTGTATTAAATGGAAAAATATTTTGTTCTTGAAGAACTGGAGGATTTATGCTATTCTTCCCTGTAGCTTTACATCTTCCAGGTAGCAATGACCAGTCTCCTCCTTATTTCTGAGATTAGAAATTTCAAACTGTTTTTTAAATATTTCAAAAGAAATTTAGTCTTTAAAGTCTTCCCTGCTGTAGGCCACTGAAGACTAGCCTGTCATGCTTTTTGATGGCTTACATAATAGGGAATACTGTCTTATTCCCAGCAATAGCTATATTGTCAGGAGCTTCTTTAGCGACTCTTGTTTGCTAGATGACATCTTTTGCTAGACAACTACAATAAGAAAGATTTTTTTCTGAATTCATCTTCTAAAAATTTTAAATTTGGTATTGAATACTTAAATGAAAACAGGTTATTATTCAATGGTATGGCCAAAATCATGCATGCTATTGGAAGAAAGAAATCAGTCCCATATTCAGATCCTGGTGTATGAGCAACACCAGAATAAATTCTCTTACTCCATCTCTGTGGAGTACATCTCTGTAATTAGGGTTAGAATTGAGCCAAATAGCTTTGGCAGAGTTGACAGCATAAACCAGGTGAACACGGAGAATTAAAACAATGGAGCAGGAAGGAGAAAAGTGGGAAGGGCTGAGAAGTGACATCAAATAAAGGAGATGTGAAACAAATGTGCTCAAACCTGGGTGAGGATGTGCTTTGGGATAAATAAAGCAGACAACAGCACGAGGCAGTTTTCCCTGGAGAGCTACCCAGTAGCAAAGTGCTTTAAAGAAGAATTTGAATTCAGAGAATATGCCATAGTCAGTATGATTACACATCCACTAGGCACTGAGAAAGACGTGCATAGAAAAAGATCCAGAGGACGAAAAGGAGAAAAAAATGTTCAATCAGCTGAAAGGCCAGACAGAAAGCAGAAGTTGTGAGAATGTGTGGGAACCAGACTTGGGAAGGCTAGACATTACCTGAAGGCAAAAGGTGTATCAGTCTTCCTAAAGAAAGTAAAATAATTTGATCTGCCCTTCAGTATGATGTAGTGGGGTACTAACATGCTTAATGTTGAATGCAATGTCATTAAAATGTTGCTTGGATATTCTTGTCCATTTTACTGCTGTTGTGACAATATAACAACCCACAAAGCATCATCAAAAGGATCCTCTTTCCACAAGGCATCCATCACCAAGAGGGTCCTCTCTCTCTAGGCTGACTATGCTTGTGTCTTGCTCTATGAAGGCCAGATCCTGGTAATGTTAGGCCAGCATCCCATCCTCATTGCACTATTCAGAAACCCTCTGAACTATCCCTATTAAATCTATACAAAACAAAACTCTTTGAGTCCTGGTTTTAGAAGATCAACTTGTCATCCCCTCTCATCCTCCCCTTAGATGCAGACTTGTGGTCCTCCCTGTAAGGTCCTACCCTTTGAGCTCACCTTTTCTATCAAATCTTACAGTTTTTGAGACTGACTGTTTCTCACTCTTTGCAGACAACAACAGCAAATTCAACTTCCCATCTATCATCTCCCTCTCCTGCTTTCCTTCCCCTCATATTTAAAGTTAACCTTAAGCATTGTTTTTAATAGTTAAAAACTTTAAATATATTTAACTTCTAATTTTTAACGTATCTAACAGTAAACTAATCTTCACAATCTCCTCTTGAAACCTGTTGTGATGCCTTGCAGCTCATGTTCATCTGGCTGTGCTTAGGTGAATGTGGATTTTTATTTCTACTTTTTCTTTCTACTTCTTCTACTTCCACCTGTTGGATTTTTTTGTTGCCATCTCATCTCCCCAGCCCTAAGTGCAGTTAGGTTTGGAACAAGGCTGGGCTGTGAAGCTGTCTGACTGTCAGTGCAGTCACTGCATGAAGAAAAGTCCTCCTACCACAGAAAGTCTTCACTATGGGCTGGGCTAGGGACTATTTGCTCTCATTACCATCATCTCCAGGAAGGCTAGGAGACATCTGTTGAATCTGAGTAATAGCCCTGACTTCTGTTTGCCCTTTGTCTTTCCAGATGTAGAGACCCACCCTGAACTATCATTACAACTTAAAAATAAAAACACCATTTTGTTTTCCCACCTCCAGGCAGCTGCAGAGTCTTCCCTGACCAGCTGTAAGCCAAATCCCTTTTCTCTGGAGTCCTAACTTTTGGGAAACCCACTAAGTTGTCTTGGTTTGCAATCTGTGAAAAGCAGCATTTTCACTTGTACTCCATGCCTTCCAGCTGGCTTAATCTGAGATCAGCAACAGGGGGAGATGATACGGGCTGAACTCATGATGAAGGAATGCAACAGAGAGAATGGCAGTGATGGAGGAGCAAAATAGATACTAGGTTACTTCATTCCACAGCTGTATAATTCAATATTTTAAATGAAGACTAGCATTAGTTGTCCTCCCTGTTCTGAATCCCAGTGTTTCTTTTTACTGTGCTGGTCTACAAGGCTTGGGTTCCTCAGAAGGCCTTTCTTGGCTGTCTCAGCTCTATTGATATTGATTCATCCCTAGAGCTGTTAGCCAAATAATATAGCTAGCAAAGGCTGGCCTTCTTGACTAACCTGGCCAGACACATGTTACATGCAGAAAAGAGAGATGTGGGATATACTTATGAGTGCAGATCTACCAGGAGAATCAGGCATATGGTCTCTTAACATTTTTTACATGCTTTCTAAGCCCTGCCAAACTTCTGGAGACTTTCCTGCTGCAGTGTGTTCCCATAGTGTCTCCTGGAGGAAAGATATGAAGCTGGCTAGAGCATGGAGAATAATATTCCCCCAGGTCACAGTCACATTGTCTGATGCTCCCTCCAGCAGGCAACCTCATGGAGAAAGGGGGAGAAGGACTGGGAGTCAACAACCCCATTTACACCAGAGATGCATCCCCACTGGCAGGTGTGGCCTTATTTCCATAATTTCCTTGGCAGTTTGGGGGTTCATAATCAGATAGGATTGCTGGCCAGTTCACATTTGAGTGCCTCCTGCTGAGGCTGAGGTAGAGAGAGTCCCCATCAGCCACCACACACACAAGGATGTGACCTTAAAATCACAACTTTTTTAACATTTCTGAGGAACACAGACTGCTGACACAGACTTTGAGCTAATCTAAATCTTAGGTGAGGATGAAAATTCTGTGAACCTAGTTTGGCCATATCTTTAATGCGGGGATTGATTAAAAGAAGAAAAGTTTCAGTGACTATTTTCTACGGGTTCTGAAATATAATGGGTATTAAACACACAACCCCACAGCTGCAGAATCTGTCAGAGACATTGTTCTCCCTGAGTATTTGGTAATAGAGTATTTCAGATGATTAAATAGCTAATAAAGTCAGAGTCTTTGCTAAGTAGATGTATACCAGCAATATTGCAAAGGTAATTATAGATTTCTATCCAAAAATTCTTGATTCAAAATATTTATTCTCAGACTGAAGCTAATATGTAGGTCTCAGTTAAAGAGAAAATATTTTGCCCACTATTAAAAGGTGTCCAATTTGCTCTACTGTAGAGGCTTTCATTTACAACCAATTTGAAGGTGTATTTTTTCAGATTGAATATTCCTTTTTTCAAGGTAAATTCTCACCAGCTGTCACGTGAAACTAGTTCTTCCATTAATCATGATTTTATGCTTTTTTGGCAGCACAGAGATCTGCACCTTTAGGTTGTTTATTTCCTTTGCTCCTTCACAGGCATTAGACAGTTGCGATATCTGGACCTCTCTAAAGTTACAGAGTGGTAAGAAAGAGTCAAAGGAACAGAAAACAATGCTAGGGATGCTTGCAAGAAAAACTACAGAAGAGTCCTGCATATACAAAATTATTCATTTGCCTCTTTGCTTCTATTTCAGCCTATCTTTTTTCCCCATTCATCTTTTAGATCCTTTATTCCTTCCCTGTGAGGGCCATTAGAAAACCAGGGTATTTTTTTATATCTCGCATACACAGCCATGCTAAGTAACTCGCAGGCTGCAGCAAAAAAGTTCTTTACATCAGTAAATTATTCTATTACCACAGAGGAGTATTCAGCAGAGCTTGTACTTGCACTGAAGCTAGTTTATCCCTATCTATGATTATTTTTGCCTGGTTTATGGAAATGTAAGAGATGCTCATTTCCACTTAGTTAAGCCAACACACATTGTATAGCAATGTCCAGGTCTGCTTTGCTTGGAATTTCTTGATGTCATCTCCTATGTCTGCTTTACCAATCCCATTCCCTGCCTCAACACACTTTTTCCTCCCTGAAGCCCTCTCTTGAGGACTCATTCCTATTGTAAAAATAGTGAGAAATTAGAGGGCAATGGCACAACTGTAGAGCAATAAAAGATATTTTTAATACATACAAAGAAAGCATGCTATTGCATTCCTCTACTACCATTTGGTTAGTGCTGCATTTCTCAGAAAAAGCATTTCCAAGAAGCAGAGAGTTTCTGGGTATGTGTGTACGGCACCCAGGCTGGAGGAAGTGCGCTTGAAGATCAGCATGCTCCAGCTGCAGATGTGGCTGCCTCTACCACCCGTGGCTCTAGCAGCACCATCCATGGGGTAAAGGACATCCCATGTTCACCCCACCTATAAAGCACATCTTGGAAATGGCTGTGACTACAGCTGCGTGGGCAGTTTAACCTGCTCTGATGTTTTAAGAGATGCCCTCACAGATTTCATGTCCACACATAGTAAAACACATGTAGAGAACGGGTGACAGACCCTGAGCTCCAACCCTCCAGGAAGATCCACCAGAGTCAAGAGAGTATTGCTACTGTATTCTGTCATGCTGATGAGTTGTAAGAATAGCCATATCAGAACCACGAGCAGGACTGTCCCTTATCTTAGGAAGATCAGCCTCGTAAGCTCACTGTAAATAAAGGATTTCAGCAGCATGCGTGTGTGATGCCTGCACAGTCAGAGGGGGTAGTTGCACCATGGATGCAAGCGTGGAGTGCCTTACAAATGACTGAGAACTGTAGAGCTCACAGCATCCCTGTGCATCCCTGTGCAGGATCCATCAGGTTTTGGGGGCTACTACAATACATGTTACACTATATATTCTTCTGCATCTAAATACAGTTGCCAGATAGGCTGAGAGTGAGGTCCAAGCCAGAAATTTGTATCAAAATCTCAAGTCTCTATTTATATGTATCCCTTTTTTTTGATGATTTTTTTTTTATTATTATTACCAGCCATTGAAAGAGATCCTATCTGCTAAATGTTTGCTTAGATTTTCAAGGCACTTACACTTACTTAGGTTTTCAAGGCATTTATACTTCATGCTGTGGTTGGATCTAGGGTTTTGGTTTGTTCCTTTTTCAAGTGAAGTTTGAGTGTAATAAAGAGTATTTTAACCTCTATTTACTGCACTAACCATCAGCTAGCTAGATCTTTTATTTCTACTGTCAGTGACAATAAGATATTGGTGACAAAAATTACTATTGTGGTTGTAACTGCAGTGTTATTTATAAACAGCTAGATGCAGAAAAAATGCAATTTAAATTTCATTGTGAGCAATATTCAGGCCCAGAGCTCCCTAATGCACAATTCATAGCTGCTTAAATTGTAGTTATTACTCTCATACTGCAATACTGTTTGTCATGATAAAGGGAAATTACTTTTCTGTCAATTACTCCTGCAAGATTAGTTAATTTACATTTGCAAAGGGTATGGAACAGCATCTCAATTTCATGGAGATGTTTCTCAGAAGCATTTGGCAATTTAAGTTTTTTGGGAAAAAGTAAATGGAAGTCAACTTCAAAATGTAAAATAGAGACAGTGCATATATTCCAAGGTCTTTGTACCCTAATGAAGAGCAGCACTGAAGACTGTCAACTTCAATGATGCAGAAAATTGCATTGAGGACCTTGAAGAGGCATGCTCCTCTCTGCTTCAGGACTGGGCCGCCAAGCTGGTAGCATTTGAAATCACTGCTCCTGACTACACGTGAGCTGTGCATGTAAATAATTTTTATAAAACATCCTACCCTTTGGCATCCCCTTCTGCTAACATCTGTATGTTTGTTTAATCCAAGTTGAGATAGAGACAGCAAGACATGAAAACATCAGGAGGAATGTTATTTTCACTTGCTTGCTTGGAAATTCTGGGTGAGTTTTAGCATGCCTGACTTGGATCCCCACCTGAGGCATCACAGATCCTGATCCTAGAAGCATCATTTAAGGTGTTGAAGTTTGGTGCCTGAGTTCCTTGGAAGGGCAATGAAGTAACTGAATTCAGTGGTGCCCAAGGGACAACACGGTGCTCCTCCACCAAGCCTGAGAAGCTGCTTCAGGAAGGAGTGCTGGAGGGTCCCCTGGGATCCCTATCACTAAACTCGGGGGTGTCACGGGAGAGAGAAGCAGCTGTCCATGCGTCCTGTAGCCTATGCAATGCTCTCAGGGGTGAGGGCACTTGCTGTGGATGTGGCAGGATGTGGTGCCATCACTCCCCAGCCTGCAGGGATTCACACCCACATATTCCCAACAGAGACAGTGAAATTTTCTCTTCCCTTCTGGGAAATAGTGAAAAGGCCTTTGGAAAACACAGCGTTCAGGTGAGGCCTCAGATTTAGCACCAAGAGTGGGCAGGGGCATAACTTACCTCTGCCCAGTGGCCAGGCAGGGTTGCTTAAACCACCTCGAAGTTGAAGTCGCTGGTATTTTTTTGTGAGTAGAGCAGAACTTGTAGAGTGCAGACACATGATGTAGGTGTACTGCCATGGACTACATACAGCTGGCACAGCGGAGCTTAACCTCTAGGTATAATTGCAATTAAAATGATGACATACCCACAGCGCAGGCATCCTCAACACTGATACTTGTGTTCAGGCATGTCAGACTATGCTGATACTGATATCCTGATCCTATATTGGCATCACAGTTCTCGTGGCATTTTGCAATATTTAAAATTTTAACCCCTGCCAGCTTCCAGCAAACATAGACACAGTCCTCCTTCCCAACACCCCTGTCTTGATACAACAAGGGGGAGAGTGTCCTTATCCGTCCTCCTCAGCCTGAGCTGTGTGGGGTTGCTGTCGCTGTGCTTCAGTGAAGAATGTCTTGAAGGCAGAAGTACATGGGAGGGAGTTCTCTGAAAATTTTATGAAGTGTTTGAGGGCATCTTAACTATATGTTATTTCTGTCCTCATTAGGTTTAGTGGATTTGCAACTGCTCAACCCTAAACTGGACGCTGCTCCAGCCACCCATTAAAACCTTCACAAAGTGCTTAAAAATCATGAATGTTTATGTTGCCTTTAATTGTTTTCCATTCCAGTTGCTTGGATTTTCTTTTGAGATGCATTTTCTTGTTTAACTACAAGGCTAGAATCTTACCTTGCACAAAAGGTAAATGCACATTTATGCTTCCAAGAATTAGAACTAGTGCTGGTTAACCAGCATTAAACATTAAAATAAATAACCAAAACACCCCTAAATAAATATTAAAATTCACTAATCATCATTATGTGCTTGTTAATGAAGACAGGTATTAAGACATGAAGGTAGGTGTAAAGATATGTATCAAAGTATAAAGGTATGGACTGGATATTTTTTAAGTTTCAGCTTGAGACGATGACAGACAATATCCAAAATTTTTTTCAGACTTTTTTTCCTTGACTAAACTCCAAAATACTAGAGTCAGGCTCACTAATTTGTTCACAACTTAGGTCTTTGAATGTTCCCTTGTTGAAATATATTTAATTACTTCATTTGTGTCTCCACAATAATATGCCAGGGAAAGGACTCTTAGGCCTTTAATTATAGAGGGACAGACTTAATGTAAACCATACCAGTTGCTGGTTCTGTATGATACATAAACTTTTGAGAAAGGTAGATTTTCTTGTGATGGCCAGATACACCATTCACAGTGTTGTAATTTCAAGAGATGAGATAGTGGCACTGAAACAGCTGCGGTTTGAATGTTAAAAAATCCAGTTGTGGTTGTAAAGATTCTGGGATCAACTGCGTTTGGGATCCCTCTAATTTTTCTGGATAGAGCCAGAGAGCTTGTGGTCTTGTTTGCTCAGCAGTGCCCTTCCATCCCTCCCTGCACATCCCCCTTACAAGCGTGTGAATCCAAATGATGCACCTACCTTTGACACATGGATACACCTTTGTTTCTGAGAACCTACAACCAGTAACTTAATTAAGGTAATTTAATTTGTCTTCAAAACAATGTATTATACATTAATTAAGGTAACTTAATTTGTCTTCAAAACAGAGTATTATTCATTCACCCTAAGGCAAGAAGCACTTAGCACAAAGGGTAAAAAACAATATCAGAGTTACATGACTCTTACTCATGCCTTCATCTTTCCCTTGCCAGCTCTTGTGCTTTCTCATTTTCAGCTTCAAGAAGCATTTGTGCAGTATTAGCCTGAGTCTGTTTTTTCAGTGCTTTCCTTTACCCTGTAACTCCCTTCCTTTCACACATTGCTTCTGGACAGCTTCTCTCAGGTGACCCAAAGCCCTCAGTTTCACAAAGATTTTATGAGATTATAGTGTGATACATCTCAGGACTGAAAAAACAGTGATATTGGCAGTATTGCAGCCAAGGCGTTATCTCTTATCTTCGCAAACCTCCTTGAGTTGGCAGACTCTTTTTTATGTGCTTCTCTTCTGTTTCATCCCTTTCATGACTTTCATTGCCTAACTCCACAATAAGTATCCCCATCTCACAAATGCATATGCGAAAGCACAATATTCATTTGAAAAATATAAATATCAGACACATTTTTCTAGCTTTTTAGTGGAACTACTTCTTCCAAAATAATAGCCTTGTGATGCATTCTTGTCATCAGCACAGATGCAACAGAATGCTAAATCCTTCTAAAAGGTATGATTTTATAAAACTTTTACATTATTATAGAATATTATAAAACTTTATAAAAGTTTTGTAATTAGGCTGCGTACATCATGTGAATATTTTTTGTTACAGGTAAACATTGTGCGCATACAGACAGAATTTAGTAAGTTATTTCAGACTGATAGAATGCTGTTGTTGAGAACATGTCCACATAGCAGAAAAATATATAAGTAACAATAAAAAGTACTTCAAAAGAAACTATTTTAGCTACAGTTCAACAGAGCCTTAGCTTCATCTAATCCCCACTTCAGTGGTAGATATGAGCACACTTCATTCTAGGAACTTGTGAAACACCAATGAAGAACAGGCACCCCCCTGTCTGTTGGCTTCATTGGTGTTTATTTCTTGGTAATGCTGAATGTTTAGAGACTTGAGCGTCTCTGGAAATCCACCCAGCAGGTAGCACTTGTAATGAACTTCTTAAAATCTGAACATACTGTGTTTTTGTTCCCCATTCAGAGTAACCAGGAAACCAGCCTCACCCCAGGCCCGCTGTGGAGTCCTCCCATTAAGATCCTTTTGTAGCTTTGGCATTTCTAACTAGCAGAGATGAATTGCTGCTGGTAAAAATATCACAGAATTCAGTTCTTTATCTGGGACAAGAGAGGTATAAACCAGCCATTTCTGAGCAGCAATAGCAGTGTCTCTCTCATCTGAAACATGGCCAATTTAGGCCTTTGGGAGGAATTTCAGGAGATAGGACAGAGTCTGCAGACAGCCACACAAAAGCTCTCCTCTCTTTAGTGCAGCAGTTCCGGACCGTCCTAGCATGCAGAACAGGGAAATCAAAGCAGTCATAAGGAAGCCCCACCTGTGGTACAAAATAATCCCATTAGTCTCTCCATGGCAAAGACCTGGGATTTATTTTGCTGGGTAGGTGGCCAGGGGAACAGTGTGGTTATCACCACAAAACAGGCAGAAACAAAACTTTCTCTAGGAATAGGAAAGCAGCTTTCAAGAGGTCCTGGAGTATCACATAAAGCAGCACTTTCACAGCAAGAAGTCAAGCTTCCTAAAACAACATCACCAATAAAGAACAACATAAACCTAGAAGTTATAAAGGAAAGAAAACAGAGTAACACTCTATTGCTTAAGGTATAAGTCAAAGGGTTAGACAAGGTATGATGGAAAGTATTTGGATTTAGCACCTTTCTACATGCATAGCTTGAAGAGACATAACTAAAGGTGGTAGAATAGAAGAAAGATTGTGCTGTCTAATCTTTTCTTTTGGAAGAAGCTTCTGGTGAAAGCTTCTGTGGAAGCTGGCAGGACCACAGACATCCTTCTGCTAGCAACATGCACAATGGCAGTAGCTCTTTGTTTACTTCCTCTCCCAGCCTGGCAGAGATGCCAGATGCACCTATGGGGCCATATTCCAGCTCCAGTCACACTAGAATGAATCCAGGGTCATGTTATTGACTTCAGTGAAGTTATTCTTTCTTCATGCTTGCCTGGCTGAGAATCTGGCCCATTCTATTCTAGGTAGCAATATCTAATAGAGGAAAGACTGCCAAATTAAGGGAACAAGAAGAACCAGACTGTGTCACATGAAGAGGAAATATTTTACATTATAAGGATTATAGAGGTCCTTTAGTTTAAGGACTTTATCAGCATTTAAAGGACAGGTCACTGAAAAGCATTTCTGTATGTGCCTAGATTTTTTTTTTTAACCCTTATTTGCTATTTCAGAAAATGGAAAGAAAATCAATTTATTTTAACATTATTGAAATAAAAAATACTGCAATTTGTTCAGAACACTAACTCATTATATATTTATTAACAGTTTGAGTTAAGATATCTTCCATTTAGGATTTCCTCCACATCAATTAAGAAGGCCTCTCTGGCTAAAATATGTTGAGTTTCATGATTTTGTCTGTGGGAGCATTTTTCTGTTAGTGCAAAATTCAGCTTTGAGAAGAACACAGTGTTTTGCTCTGCTGAACAAATCTGGGGTGTCCCTGCTGTAGTAACCAACAAAAGATAAGAGGAAAAGAATGAAGGCAAGAGAAATTTATCATCACTGTATTGTTTCCAGTAAGTTCAGATTCACTCGGGCCATGGCTTGATGATACTGTAAATCTGACATTAGAGATCCCAGTGCTATAACAAAATCTCTGCAATCAATGGTATAAGAGTAGCAAAATGGTATAGATTTACTCCAGCTCTTCACTTGTTAAAGAAATATTGGCATTTATTTTGTAGCAGGCAATGGATTGAATTTCCTCATCGCCAGTTGTACAAAGTTGGTATATCCCATAGTGCGCGCTCTGACTAATTCAGCAGAAACGCACTTGTATGCCCACACCTCATCTGGATGCTGTTTGTGTTGCTGTGTGATCTGGAGGTGCCTAGAGGGAAAATGAGTGATGGCAAATCCAGTGGGGATGGGATTTCTGCCATACCTGGTTAGCAATAACATGCCACTGATTCTTTCTTTTCATATCACCTTTAAATTTCACCTGGGTCCACCAGAATATAAAAGTATAAACTGATGCAAGGCACTTGCCAAGAAACATGAAGTTGCTTGCTTTTTAAGGAAAATATATGTTAAACTGGAAATTGTTAAACTGGGAATGTTTGGGGTAGCTACAGAGAGCTGTGGAACAATCTGGACAGGACTTGGAACAACTTTTTTTTTTTTTTTAAAGTGTGTATCTCAGCTCTTAGTAACATTTAAGTGAATCAAGAAAACTTCCAACTCATAGCACTTCTTATTCAGGACTGTATCTAAAATAACACCTGAGGATGAGAAACATCATTTTAGACCATCCTGGGTAGTTCCCATAGGAAAGTGAAAATATCAGACACAGTTTCCCATAGGAAAGTGAAAATATTCTAACACATGCAGGAAAGAGCAGGTTATTAATGTTTCAGCTACAAGAATCATCCACTAGTAAGTGCTATGTATCTGTTAAAATTATTTCTATAATTCTACATCATAGTGGACAATATTATCTTAAACTAATTTCCCACAATCATCATTAATTGGCCAGCTTGCTAACACCTGGTACCAACAGATTTTTCATCTATCGAGCATAGTGACACATAATGGTAACAGCAGGTTTCAACCTAATCCCTCTCCATACACAAGCAAACATCAAATGACGCCCATGACAAAGACACACAGACCAGCCTGACATTTGCTGATAACTCCAAGGAGATTCTCCCTCAGCACACTAGTCCTGCTCAAACATATTTTCCAGTGGAAAAGATAATTTGAAACTGTTTCCAGCTAGACTAATTGCATTCACTGAAAAGAGCATCCTCCTCAGTACACATTTATTAGTCCAGCCACAAATGCAGCTAGCACTTTGTGAAGTTTTCCAAAGCAATAATTATTTCATCTTATGAGAATTCGCAACAGCTTGCTTGATAATGAAAAGTTATTATGCAGATATATATACTTCATGCAAAGTTGCACACACACATATACACACAAAAAAAGGAAAAAAAAAAAAAGGTGTTTAGAACTGACGTTTAAATTCCACTCACAGTTTTGAAGTTTAAGCATAAGTCTTCATACTTTGCAGCTGTAGCTCCAAGCTGTCTGGAAAGATAATGCAGTCCATCAGATATCCTGGTTTTGTTTTCTTGCATAAAAACTATCATCTGTCACAGGCACAGGAGCTGACTTCAAGGACCAGCCCCTTCTGTGGAGCATACCAATCGGGACACCCCAGGAGCACGTGTGGAAAGCTGCTGGCTGTGCTCGGGTCAGGTCACGGCAGCGTGTGATCCATGGGAGCTGGGTGCCAGATGAAGGCAGGTGTCAGCAGAACTGGGCTCTGGGGGTGTCCCAGCTGGGGGTGCCCAGCTCCGAGCCCAGCCACGGGAGGTGAAATGGGGAGGTTTGGTGGGGAAGCTCAGCTTTGGCTGTGGGAGCAAAGACAGAGCCTTTTACAGACTGCCCCAGTGACACTGGTCCTGCAAAACTAGTCATAAAGATACCAGAGCCTCGGGCCAAGAACTGTGCCTTGCTCCTTTTTCCCTTTATCTTCCTTGTTTTAATAAAAATAATCTCATTTACCATTATACTAAATGCTTCTTCACTTTTTCTTCTGGTTGCTATTTTAACCCCTTTTATGGCTTTTTATTCCAAACATCACCCCTGCAAAACCATGCCTTCAGAAAAGTCCTGTGCCTTGCCAGCCACCTGTAGCAGGGGTTCAGGCTTGCCTGGGTTTTCCTCCCTTTCCCCGAAAGCTCACGCTCTCCCCTCACAGGCTCCCTGCTCCTCCTCTGCCTTCACCACAGCTGCCTGGCTGTGCCGTGCACTCTCCCTGCACACAGCTTTGCTCTGTGCCTGTCAGTCACAGAGGTCATTTTCTTCCCGTATCTGTTTAACCTGATATTTAAATTCAAACTGCTTAGAAGTCATATTGAGAGACATACACCCACAGCTTCCTGGCTTGCTGTGTACTGAGCCCTCACACAGAACCAGGGGCAAGAAAAATGTGTGTGTCCATTAATGCGAGTTGTAAGTGCAGCAGTAACACAGTGCATGAAGTCAAAAATCACACCATACATAGGTGAGCGTGATGAACTAACATCTGTACATTTGTTTTCACCTGGAAGCACACTTACAAGTCACAATGTGCTGGGAAGGGAAACCAGAAAACACACTGGTGCAAAAGATGTACTTTTCCCAGCTGAAGTACGAGATCTAAAGGCTTTCCCACCTCACACCTCCCATAGCCTCAGTGCTGTCTTTATTCAGGACAGTAGCTTTATTTGATCAAATAGCCTTACTTTCACAGGCAGAGTGAAGGTTAGAGTGGAGCGGCTGTAATAAAAACTTCTAGCTCTAGTCTGTGAATAACTTGCTAGTTTAATTAATTTTGCTTCTAAATTCTAGCTTAGTAGATTAGTAATTCACTAAAGGCTCATTTTACAATGCTTTTCCTATGGTGGATATAATCAGGTCAAAAACTTTTACAAAGCTCCTTTTTCCACCCCTAGAACCCACCCGTTTCTCAGAGGAAAAATTCCAGCAGAAAGACAGTGAGACGGGACGGACTTCAGTCAGTGAAATGAGTTCCCGCCGGTTTCAGGGTGGAATTTCCCATTACCAGAGGCTGAGGCCAGAGCACCCTGAGCAGGAAATAACTCTCCGTTAGCAGGAGCCAAGAGCCGTAGTGGAAGTAATTTCTTTCATTGGCTGCTGGTAGGGTGGGGAGGAGCGAGAGGGACTGTCTTTGGGGTGTGTAAGGTCTTTTTCAGATCTGCAACAAGGAGCAAACTTGTTTCCAGTTCCCAGCTGGGAACATTTTGTTCAGAGGTTTCCGAGCTGGGAGTGGCCCAGGCAAGGCTGGCTGGAGATTTTCCTGCCTGATCCTGATCCCGCACCCAGGGCCAGGCAGGGGGTTGGAGCTGGGTCAGCCTGCCTGGCTCTCCATGGAGCTGCGTCCTGCAGAACAGCAGAACAAACCTTCACCATCTTTTGTTGCTGAAGAAGGTGCACGATCCAGCAGCACTTTGGAAGGAGAGGTGGAGGAAAAAATATTGAGCCTTGTAAAATGGGTATTTCCACTGAGTCTGAGACCTTGCTGGGGCAATGCAGAGGAAACCAAGTAGAAACCTTCTCTGCACAGCCAGGCCAGAGACCTACTCAAAAACTGCCAGCTCTGTTACCCCAATATCCTCACTGGCTTTCCACAAGCTTTAAGAGAGTCAAGCTTCATTTTCCCCTTTTTGATCCTACATGAGGTGAAACCTCCAAAAGAGACAGTTCTACCCCATCCAGCCTCATACCCACCCTGCCACAAGCAGGGCTGCAAATCTACACTGGCAGACCCAAGACCTGCCTCAGCCTTCCACATGTCGGTACCAGCCACAGCTGCAGAGCAGGTGGCAGAGCCGGCCAAAATTTGCATTGGGCCTGGGAAACTCAGCCTGCCAGCCTGTGTTAAACCTGCAGCCAAGCCAGCTCTTGAAAGCTAAGCATATATGCATTAATGGCTGAGATTTAACAAGTCACATTACCACAACAGTTCAAGATGAATAGTCCTGTCATCTCTCTCAGCCTATTTACTTACCAACACTGTGCTGCTCCCCGCAGGACATGAGTGCCATCTATTAATTCCAAAGTCTATTGCATCTCACTAGCAAGTCTTTTTCCTCAACTCCCAGCATATATTTTTTTTCCTCTCCTTTTAGTCCTGATTATGCCTGACTATGTCATACTAAATTCCTGTCCTCGATATTTACAGCCTGCAAATATTTGTAGACTTATCAATTTGCCTGTGAGCCACCACTTCACCAAGCTCTATGTATTTTTTTTCTCATTATCAGTTCCTCCAATCCCTCTATTTTGGTTGCTTTTCCTGTAGAGTTTGCAGATTTTGTTGTTTTTAAAAGACAGCAGAGGGAAGTTTAATTCTCTTTTTTTTAAAGAAGAGATGGATGAAATTAAGGAATATTAAGGAGAGTTTAAGGCAAATTTGTATTTGATCTGACCAGCTTTAAACTTTATACTTAATTCCTTTTATTCATCACATTAGCTTGGATGACTAGAGTTTTACTAAAGCCCTGATGCTGCAAACTTTTGCATCCCCTTTTATCAAGCACACTAGTATATAATTCACTAGTATATAATTCTATATCTCCCCTATGTTACTCCATGGCCAAAGTGCAAACAGGCATCTGAGTAAAGAGAACCACATTGCAACATCCTGTGAATACTACACGCGTCTCTCTAACCTTTGCCACAAGACGCTATGTGGTTGCCTATGGCACAAATAGTACTTTACTCTGCTAAAGATCCCATTGGAATCTCACTATACTTACTAAGACTTAGTGGGAACTGAAGGAGAAAAAAACCAATCTCCAGACAGTTTAAATAAGGTTTGATTATCCACAGGAGCCGCAGAGAAATGTCAAAATTCTCCTGGGTTTGTTGGGAGCCTCTGGCGTTGCCCCACACTGCTGTTTTCCAACCACCCCCTTTGCTTGGATGCCCCTAAATCCAGAGTGCAACTTTAGATAAGTGAAATTCCTTCATGGATGATGAAAAATCAGAGGACAATTCAAGGCTGCCCTCTGTATGGTGTATCTTGGATACTTTGTGGAGTTTGGCTCCTTCCAGATCCTGGGAAAAAGGTTAAACTCTGCACCTTCTGTACAACTCTCTCCATCAGGGGCTATTCCCTTTGGGCCTCAGTCTGTCTGTGCAATGCAGGGGCCAGAGAAAACAAGGCTGTAATTTTATTCTAGTTATATTAGGATTTATTTTTATTCACATGAGCTACAGGGAGCTGTAGTGGTGTTGCTGATGTCACTTCAGCTGCAGTGTTTCCATTAAAGCTCTTTTACCATTCAAAGGCAAACAAAAGCAATCTAAACAAACACAAGATAAAGGCAGCAAAATAAGTGCTTTAACAATGGTATCTACTTGTCTTTGCAATAATTTTCATGGTCTTGTGGTTTAGGCCTGTTTTGTGGTCCTTTTAATATCACAAAATATATGGCATATTTCAGTGTTTTTTTCAGCTCTTGAAATAGCTGGTAGACAGAATGTTTAATCAAAAAACCTTATAGCAAAGGTTTTTAAATAATACCCAAATTTAATTCAATTCAATCATACTGCTCTAGAATGATTTCTTTAAGATGGTGAAAATGGGCAAAATAAATTTCTATCTGGAATTCTTCATAACTCATATCAAGAAAAGGCAGGAATGCCGTTTGGCATTCTGATGGCTGGTCTGATTAATAACTAATATATTGTATACTGATATCAGCACCATAAATACATTTTATTTTACTCTAGATAATTTCAGTTAGTAACTAGAAGTATCACCCAGCTCAGAAATTAATTCTACAAAATAAACATAATTAAAACTCCATTTTTTTCCCAGAGACAAAGGTCTAAGCTCTGGTTTAAAAGATTTTCATTTTTTTCAGTAAAGTTAGCAGGTTTCAGCCCCACAAAAACAGTACTTTGAGAAAGAATTCAAATATTCTAGACTGAAATTCCAAGGGCAACTGTTTTTACAAATCAGCTCAACCAGCTCTCCTCAACAATACAGCACTTGTAAATGCGATAGCACCGTCCACTTTCCAATAATATGCAGCTATCAGTTGGTGAGTCACACTATAAAGCATTTAACAACTGTTCTCATAAATACCATACACCATCTGTTAACTGAATCAAAAGGCTACGTGCCAATTTTACTTTTGGATAGAAAGGTCTGTTTTAAAATTAGTCCAGCACTCTCAGGGCGTACAGAATTATATATATAAAAAAAAAAGTATAGAAACATGTAAATCCACCCAATTCCCGAAAAGCACAGCTGAGAAAGAAAACATTTTTATCCAGTGGGATACTTTGACATTTCACCATTTGTTCTCATTGCAAGTTGGAACAAGACTTGAAATTTTCATTATTCATGGCAGAAAACACCAACCTGGTTTTTAAAATATTCTTAGGGAAGATGTCTACATTAGTTTTCTTACTAATATATATTGAAACAAAGTGTTCTGACATGACCAAAATATGAAAAAAAATTTTCATCTGAGTTTGCTGAACTGACCCAAAGTAATTTGCCTCATAGCAGTTCAGTTTAAGATCCCACTTGGTGACAACAACACGTCAACTCACAGGAATGCTAGTTCGTGCCATCATCCCATCCCTCAGGCTGGACACTGATTAGGTCACATCTTCTCTAACACAAGGAGGCACAGAAGTTTCCTGATGCAGCTCGGTCAAGGTTAAATTATGGGAGACTTAATGAGTGAAAGCTTTGGGCATTGTCACTTGGAATTGCATGCTTGGAATTCAATTTCTATAAAACTCAGATAATTCAAACTACTATGAGGTTTATTGTCCTGATGCAGAAGGTAAGGACATGAGAAAGGGTTTAAATGCCTAAAAGATGTACTAATTAGTCTAATGAAATATACTTGTCATAACACACTTTTTCTCTGCTACCCACACATTTTTCAGTTTTCATTTTTCCGATATAAACCAATTATTATCTATCCTCTTTCACTAAAGCTGCCTCCAGTCAATTAGAGTCTGAACTTACACTGGCTACACTCCAGAGGTCATAGTGGGAGGGAAGGAACAGTGGAGGTGACAGAGGGACTGAAAGTAACTGAGGTATCGCATTGGGAGCTGGAGGTGAAGATGCGTTACAGTGTGTGGGCTCAAGGGAGTGGATCTACAAGAGATAAGCAGGAATAAATCAACATTTAGAGTGTAAAACTAAAATCCTACCAAATGATGTATATCACGTTTTCTCCAGCAAATGCTAGTAAAAACATTCAGAGAGATTTCCCTGGGTACAGTTTTAGAAAAAGGGCTACAAACTCCAGAGAGAACATAAGTCTGTCTTGCTCAGAGGTAACTGTGACCTTCAAAGAAAAAATGTTGTCTTCTAAGAGCAAGCTGAAAACTTCACCTCCTAAATGTCTCTGTTTCTCCATCCTCCCCCTGTCAGCTGGCTATAGCATGATTCCGTTTCACAGAATCACAGAATCACAGAATTACAGAATTACAGAGTGGTAGGGGTTAGAGGGGATCTCCAGAGATCATCTAGTCCAAACCCCCTGCTAAAGCAGGTTCACCTGGCGAAGGTTACACAGGAATGTGTCCAGGCTGGTTTTGAAAGTCTCCAGAGATGGAGACTCCACAACCTGTCTGGGCAGCCTGTTCCAGTGCTCCATCACCCTCACAGTAAAGAAGTTTCTCCTTATATTTAAGTGGAATTTTCTCTGGTCCAGTTTGTGGCCATTGCCTCTTGTCATGTCACTGGGCACCACTGAGAAGAGTCTGGCCCCATCCTCTTAACACTTGCCCTTTAGATATTTATAATCATTGATAAGATCCCCTCTCAGTCTTCTCCAGGCTAAACACACCTTTCCTTGTAAGGGAGATATTCTAGTCCCTCATCATCCTCGTAACCCTCCGTTGGTCTCTCTCCAGTAGTTTCCTGTCTCTCTTGAACTGGGGAGCCCAGGATTGGACACAATACTCCAGATGTGGCCTCACCAGGGCAGAGTAGAGGGGGAGGAGAACCTCCCTTGACCTGCTGGTCATACTCTTCTCAATGCACCCCAGGACAACATTGGCCTTCTTGGCTGCAAGGGCACATAGCTATCTCATGGTATATCTATTGTCCACCAGGACCCCAAGGTCCTTTTCCATGGAGCTGCTTTCCAGCAGGTCAACCCCTAACCTGTACTGGTTCATGGGGTTATTCCACCCTGAAGATCAGATTGAATTTTATGAAGATCAGATTGACATTTAGCAAGGTATTTCAAAGACTGATATGTAAAAGCCTTCTACATCCCTCAAACACAAATATTGGCCTTGAAATGTTGACCCTATCAGGTTTGAGCAATTTCGCAAGGTGGTGGCACTGTTTTCCCAAACCAGATGTTTTAAAAAGAAATACTGGAGTATTGAAAACTTGCAATGAATCCTGCAAAGAAAAAATTGAAGCAACTTCTCTCCATAGTGACAGATGTTCTATTGCTGGAGAAAAGATCTTTCTTTAATTATAAAACTCCAGGCAGCAACGTTCTCAGATGTTTGTTTTCCACGTTGGTCTTGATGGTTGTTTTTCTGATGCACCAAAGCATGAATATACATTCAGGCTTATTTGAGATCGGTGGCTATAGCAGTAGGAATGAATATAAGGTCTAAGAGATCATACTGTACAACTGTGAATGAAAATGTCAACGGTTTTGTTCTCAGACAATTTTTACACAAGATAAAGCTCTTAGAAATGAAAGTGGAGGAGGATACAGAAAAGAAAGACACCCTGTTTCTTCCCTGTCTAATCACAATAATGAGAGGTGAGACAAAGTGACTGCACGAGGTCTACCAAAACAGGGCCCCAACATCTGTGAGGTCCATACTGTAGAAGTTCTCCATCACCTAGCAGGGCTCATATTATTATTCTTTATTTTCTATGATCTTCTAATATCCTATTTTATGTAGCATTCCTGCTTCTTACAGCACCAGCTTCTGAATCTAGCAGAAACAATCTGGAAAGTAATTGTATTTTAAAAAAAACCCAAACACTTGAATCCATTAGATTTGAGAAGTTCTGTTTCCATTCATTTCATTCTTGATCTCTGTCTGAGAGCAAATGAGTCACTGTTCCCTGTCATGTTTCCACATACCAGTTTCTGCACAACATAACAAGCTCTGACCCTTCAAACTCCCTGTCAACCTAGACCTTCTCGGGGACAGACTTTTAGCTTGGTGATCAGTTTCCTTCAAACTCCACTCACAATGCAAGAGGAGAGTCGCAATCTGGAGTTTAATCACTGAGCTCCAGATCGTTGCTCGTGTGGTCCCTGAAGAGCAAGGGCCTCAGCCACATACTTTTGTTCATAGAGCTGGTCTTCTAATCCTATCACAGAATCAAATAAAATTAGAAATTCTGAAATCTATCTGTAAAATTTAAATCTTATTGTTCTGCGAGCATTTAAAAAACACTGAACGTGGCAGATCAGCCTCAGTCTCATCACCAGTGTGCATACTGTGAGCAACATGTGTCCTCGCCATGCTCTAGGCAGAGCTGAACTACTTCTGCCTTTGATCCAAGCAAAAGAAGGGAAAGTGTATGCCTTAGGAGTGTGCCAGCCCCAGGTTCATGTACTATGCTTGCCAAGATCATATGTCTTTCTGTTTTTGGCACAAGAGTGTGGCATGCTCTTGTCTTTTTGGCAAGTGGACACGTTGGCAATAGCACATTTCAGGCTTGTGTGTATTTGCAATACACAGGCAAAATGTACTGCCCCAACACCCTTCATGACTATTGGAGGAATAATAATTTTCATTTTCTTGCCAGAGGAGCATTCTTAGGGAGATATTATAGGTTTACAGAAATACTGGTTTGAAGGGACCTCTGGAACTTCAACCTGCAGCTCAAAGCAGAACTATTGCCAGCACTTCGGCAGGTCAGCCATGCTTTTTCTAGATGAGTTTTCAGGACCCATTCCAAGGTTGGAGTTTCCACCACTGCTCTCATTAGTTTCTTATACTGCTTTCCAAACTCTAGTCCAAATCTCTCAAGACACAATCTGTGGCCATTGCTTCTTCTGCAATTGGGCTTCTCCAACTGCCAAGAAATATTTGATTCTGTAGTCTTTGTAGTACCATCTGGCATAGTTGTAGGCTGCTATTTGATCACCTTCTGGCCTTTTCTTCATCCCAGACACCTCAGCATCTCCTTCAGGTAATGTGCTTTAGACCCCAAACTGGACGCTATTCCAGATGGGTCAGTGCCAAGCAGAGAGGATAGTAACACCTCTTGCTATGCTGGCCGTGGCCCTTGCAATGGAGCTGAGGAAGCAGTCTGCCTCAACTGTGATGAAAGCACACTGTTGGCTCATATTCAACCTGGCACCCGGATCCTTAGGTTCTTTTCACTGGGGCCAGCCTGCCACTCAGCCAGTTGTTTCCAGCCCATACTGGTTCAGGGATTATTCTGCCACACATGCAGGGCTTTGCCCTCCTCCTTGCTGAAGGAGAAATGGAGTTCATAGCATTTCTATTGGCCCTGTCCTCACATTTCTCAAGATCATGCTGAAATGAAGCACACCAGTAAACATCAGCCATTCCCCATGGTTTGCAGACTTGCTAAGGGTGCACTCGGGTGTCATTACTGAGGTAGTTATGAACATGTTGAACCCCTAATGTGCTCTGTATGTTACCAGACTGCAGCTGAACATCAAGCCACGACTGATTACTCCTGATGAGCCCAGTCTGCTCTTCTAGTCCATATGTACGTCCTCACCTTCCAAGAACATCGTGGGTGTCAAAAGCCGCACCAAAGTCAAGCTATAGCAAATTCACCATATTCCCCTTATCCAAAAAGAGAGATGATAACTAGACACAATGGTAGGGACTTAAGACTGGAGACTGTTTACTATAGTGCCATGCACAGTTTTTCTGAATAAGGCAGTTCAGGCACTAGAGGCAATATAACTGTGTTAACAACAATGTGCCCCGTAAGCTAAATGGCTCTGCTTAGAAGGAAACTATACGACACCTAGGGACTGTGGAGAAGGGAGGGGCACTAGTATGACTGTTTTGTTGATGATGCCTTTATTAGCTTAACTCTCCCCTGTCTTCAGCACTGTATTGCATAAACATATGCAGAGAGTTGAGTATTAGCTTATCAATTCACCTTCTATTCGCATATCGTGAAGTTTTGTGTTCATCATTTCAGAGCCAATTTTCAGTATTGAATTTGTAGTGCTAATCACAGACTTCAACTAGGCTTAGTATCTCTGTAAAAGCTGCAAAACTGAGCCATTTTATCATAGAATCATAGAATAGTTTTGGATGGAGTAGACCTTTAAAGGTCATCTTGTCCAACTCCCCTGCAGTGACCAAGGACATCTTTAAATAGATCAGGTTGCTCTGAGCCCTATTCAACCTGACCTTGAATGTTTTGAGGGATGTGGTTTCTGCCGCCTCTCAGGGCAACCTGTTCCAGTGTTTCGCCAGCCTCATTGTAAAAAATTTCTTCCTTCTATCTAGTCTAAATCTATCCTCTTTCAGCTTAAAACCATTACCCTTTCTCCTGTCACAACAGGTCCTACTAAAAAGTCTGTCCCCATCTTTCTTATAGGTCCTCTGTAAGTACTGAAAAGTGTCACTGGAGCCTTCTCCAGGCTGAACAATCCCAACTCAGCCTTTCCTGAGAGGAGAGGTGTTCCATCCCTCTGATCATGTTTGTGGCCCTCCGCTGGACCCACACCAATAGGCCCATGTCTTTCTTGTGCTGAGGACTCCAGAGATGGATGCAGTACTTCAGGTAGGGTGTCATCAGAGTGGAGTAGAGGGGGAGAATCACCTCCCTACTGGCCATGCTTCTTTTGATGCAGCTCAACATAAGGTTGGCTTTCTGGGCTACAAGCACTCATTGCTGGCTCATGTTGAGCTTTTCATCCATCATCTAGCTTTTCATTTTCTATTTTATTATTATGACTAAGCAGAAATCAAAAATTTAAACATATATGTAAGGTGGTTAATAATTTGAACAATTTAAAATCCTCTGAAATTCAGTGCTTATGTCAAACTACCAACAAAAACAACAAAACTGAGATGAAAATTAAAAATACCAAAATTTAATGAGAAGATATCTATTCCCCAGAAGAGTGAACACTGTGCTTTAGCTTCCAGTCTGCACAGAATTGTAGAAGAGGAACTCTAAAAGCATCTACAGAGACTTTTGTACCTTTATAACTGTGCAATATCATTATCTTCAGTTCACATTCTCAGTGACACCCATGCAGGAATCTGAACATGAACAATGAGAACATAATATGGAGATTCAGGTGTTTCGTGTGGGTGGTGGAAGGTCTGGTAAGTGATGTGGAAAGGGGACAGAAAGGCTTGACTGTAGGGGTCCTTGCTGAATTTGAAGGACTGGCATTCAAGAAAAGGAATAGAAGAAATTACGTACAGAAGCTAATGAAGGACTCTGAGATGGATCTCCTTGATACTACGCATTCAGGGACAGTCAAAGTCATTTGAGTGTACTGCTTGTACATGTGTACGTGCTTGAATGCTGGAGTCTTTTTTTAATGAATTATAACCTTAATCCGGAATTCAAAAGTGTGTGGTAGGATGCATTAAAATTCATGATACATTTTTTGAATTTTACAATAATAATGAAGAACTTCATTACCAATACACACTCAAATTTTGTTTCAATTGTATTTTCAATATTATTGCTGCAGTCTGCTTTTGTCAATATAGTGGCATTTATGGAATCCAATACATGGTAAAATAGAAATGGCATCATCATTAACATTGTCTGTCTTAGCAAGTAGGGAACATATTGTGCACAGCTCTTCCCAGTGTCCTCACAGGATAAGATCACAGAAAATACAATCATTTTCTTCCTTCAGCTAGAGAAAGCATTTCAAGAGAAGACAGAAAATGCTGTCACACTGGTGTTAAAACCAGACTGGGGCAGTCATACAAACAAGAAATGCTATTGAGGGAGAGAGAAAAGCTGCTTTGTTCTTAACATATTTCCTTTTATTTGCCAGAATGCCATAGCAAGTTCTAACTTTCTCCGTATTTCTTTGAAGCAATGTTTTCAGCCACAACTTATGCAGTGATTTTTTTACCATACAAGACCTTGTACCAAACTTGTACAAGATAGCACTATTTTTATCTGCATGCATATGAATTACTGGAGTATGCAGTGGTGGCAACAACATCGTTCCAACAAGTGCCTCACTTCAGTGAAACGATACTGAAATACTCAAGAAATAGCTACAAGTTGGGCATGCAGAATTTGTTAGAAAGTACAGAGCAGAAAGATAGACAGAAAATTTTTGAAGGGAGACAGAGCAACAACAAATGGGTTTCTATTTTCCAGTATGTAGTTTAAAACTGTAGACCACTGACCTTAGAGCTCTTAGCAACGTGTTATCTCATGTACAGGGTAGCATCTATTGGACATAGCCTATTACTTGTAGTAAAATGGATGTGCAAAGAGGGGATGCTCGGAGAAATGTGGAGCGAGATATTCAGTTCTCACTCAGGTACACAATGAGCAGCAACCACAGTAGCCTACTCAGTAATCCAATTGCCCTTATTAACTACAAGACTGCTGAGTCCTCCAGTCTCCTGAAATAGCCTCCTGCAGACTCATTATAATATAAGCCACCTTCTAGATTTGTAGAAAAAGTAGATGTTTTACCATCTTTAAACATGGTCCCAGAGTTGCTTTCCATGTACAATCCCTCTCTTGCTTTCTGAGATATCATCTTTTTATGATTTCTGGAGCCCTGGTATTAGATATTTATGTACAATAACAAAGGACCTTTGAGATACCACAAATTCTTTAATACGTCTTCCTTACAACCAAGAAGCCCTGGAGAAAATGGATCTCACAATGAATAAGTGAGATATACAGAAAGTAAATTATAGAGTCCAGCCCGGGTAAAATAAATAAATAAATAAATAAAAAACTCCATTTTAAATGGGATGCATCACACCCGTAGGAGATGATGCCAGAATATATTGGAGAGGAGCGGTGAGCTCAGCTTTAAAAGAGGATGGAAAGAGATAGCTAGATTCTTAGTCCAGAGAATTGATCTTCTGAGTCTACATCTCTTCCCACTGGAGAATTACAAATGAAGGAACCATTCAGCCCAGATTTTATGACGTCTGCTTAGGAGAATGTTTTTCCATGAGGCACTAAGAAGAGCTCACAACACATACCAATCCCATGAGCATGCAGCATTTAATCTTTTCTTACATAGATAGGCAAGAGAGCCATCCCTGGAGATGCTGTTCTCACCTGGCTTCTCTGCTGGTACAGCAGGTGTGCAACCACCAACGATGCAGTTTAGTTCAGCTTGTCACATGTAGCACCTGTTTCAGTGGAAGTCTCAGGCACCTCAAGTGTTGGCTAATGAAGAGTTTGCCATAAGTACAAGAGCACCACCTTGTGATACCTGAATCATAGCATGCCAACTGGAGAAGAAGAGTGGCGGGAGCGAGGGGGCTCTTGTCCGTCCCGAGTCCTCTGTCCCTGGGACAGTCAGGAGCATATAAACCTGGATGTGCTCCCTCTTCATTGCTTATTGCCTTAGCAATATGGAAGACCACAGAGACAAATGTGGAACAATGTACCACTGCTATTTGAGCTGGGGGAAGATGTAGTACAGCTAGTATTTTCTGGTGTGCAAGTTTGGAAGCAGAACAACTTCCAGTGCAAGTAATGTTATACATCCATCCAAAAGGATGTGGCATTAGTAGTAATAAATCACTTGGCTATAGCTACAGCCATTAACCAAATGCCCATACAGCACAACAGCATACAGGATTTATTAAATTGGACTGCTGTAAACCAGGTAAAATCTTAGGCTAGGGCAACAGATTTATTGTTCAGCATTTTCTAGACTGGTTAGACAGCACAGCCTTGCTCTGCATAGCTGATCAGCCTTTGCCTTTTCCTCCAACTTCAGTAGGACCATTTAAACTGCCAGCCCCAAGTTACAGTTCCAGGACCTAGTGAAAAAAACTTCATTTGAGAAAAAAAAGAAACCTATTTTCCAATTTTTATAAAGCAGCACATTCACTTGGAGCTGCCTTTCATGTTATAGCTAAATTCCCATTGCCGTGGGGAATTTTGGAAAAGTTTGTACAAGCTGAGGGTGCTTGTCTGGCAAATAAGGTGTAAAAATTGTATATAAAATGCAAAACAGTGCCTAGAGGCTATCTGAAACAATATTCTGGGATAACAAAAATCTACTCTCAGAATCATGTTTGCAAAAGAAAGAGGTTGGCAAAGAACCTTAAGAAGTCCTGAGATTCTGGCTTAAAATTTTAATGTTGTTCGACACATAGCTGTGGTCAAATCAATGCAAGCTTTGGAAGTGCTGGATGAATTTAAATCCTGTTCTGGTAATTACGTTAGGAACATGAAACGATACAGAAAATTTTAAAACATCACCTCCTACTCATTTACATAGCAAAATGAGAAATCATTTGAAACTTTGCCATATTTTTGAAACAAGATGTGTTTACAAATTCAAATAATTAGTAATAGATTCCAAAAGCCTTTAGGTGCCTATAGCATAGCTCAACCAGAATTTAGATGCCTGCATTCAAGTGAGTGAGTCACAAAAATTCTGCCTGTGGCATGCATACCTGAAAGGCACCTAAGCTGTCATCAGTAAAGTTATTTAGGCACCTAAAGTACTTCTAATGCATATTCCCAGAGCCCTTCTTATCTTGGATGAGTGTCTCAGAGATTTTTTTTTTTCCCTTCCTCTAACAGAATTAGTTGTTTGGATGCCTAAACCCCTTGGTAGACGAGGGATGGCTACCTAGTGCCTAGCCTGTACCAACATCACCAAGCTCAGCACAAAGAAGTGAGTTCACACACCTACTGTTACTCTGAAATCATTCCAAGGGGCACCCCTCTGGGGTGGTGCCCACCACTTGCACCACATAAAAGGTGAGGAGCAGTACCACTACTGCTAGGCATCTTCTTTTAACAGACTAAACAAGTCATTCATACACAAGCAGTAACTGAAGTGGCTAAGAGGGATTTCAGAGCTGTAAATCCCTCTCTTTCATAGGTGTCTGAATCCCAGGGATAAAGAAAGAGAGGGAACTTCAGACACATTCCTTGTTTCAGCATTTTCTCTGCATCCCTCAGCCTGGTAGCCTGGCTGTTGTAAATCCCACAGTCTGTGCCTGACTCTTTCCCTCAGCTGAACAGGATAGTTTGGTAACTCAGGACTGCAAATTTCTGCCCCTCAGCTGGGCACTGGAAAATCAGGTTGGATGTCTTCAGACCTGGGTTCCTGGTCTGGCATCTGGGCCTTTATGACTTTTTTTTTTCTTTCTAACATATGTAATTGTAAACCCAGTCACTTTTCCAGGAATGTTAAATAAAGAAAAGACTGTCCTTGTATTGCCATTCATTCTCTGTGAGAGACTTGGAGGCCTTATAAAGTGCCAATATACATGAAATTCTGTGATCAAAGGAATAATTTGAAACTTCGAGTTCTTATTTAAAAAAAAAGAACAACTTTTTAAGGATAAGACACCCTAAATAAAGCACCCTAGATCATAGCAATCTTAACAGGTATTACTGCTGCTAAACAGCAAATGTCCTCATGAGTGTGAAATCATTGCTAGGATGTTTTTAGACACTAGATAGCATGGCAATATTCTCTGTAAATGAGAAATATTCTAATTATAGATCAACACTGCAACCAGCATTACAGGAACTGGGGCTACAGCGAGTGCCAAACCTTGTGGTGCACTTACGGGTGTCACTATCTCAGCACTATGGCTGGGAAGGACCAGGTGGACTTGCCAGCCTGCAGACCCACGGTATGTGTTAGAAGCAGCTAAAGGAGGAAAAGCAAGGGCAGTTTGCATCTGTCATCTGGCCACCTTAGGGCTGAAGGTTTTTTTCCCTCTCAGAATTAAGATAGCAGCTACTAGAAGAACTTACCCATAAATGTGATCAAAAATAGCATATCCATAACAGACACATCCAGAAATGTGATTAAAAATAGTGTATCCATAACAGACAATTTAAACAAGTTTTTAATGCTATGAATAAATAAGCTCATGTCAGCTGGCCAAATGTTTTCCTTATATGAAAACATATGAAAAGGATTGTGCTTCAAAACATAATCTATGGAAAATGTTCTTCTGTTGACAGCGAGATGAGAGACACAGTAAAATAAAGGTAATTATTTCTTTAGGTATCTACTGTAATGGTGCTGTTCCCTCTTTACACTTTTTCCACTGTATGTTTTGGGATAATTCCCTATTATGGGCCTACACACAGACACTCAAATCCACCCCAGCGGCAGAAGTCCAGCAGCAGCCTCCTCCACACTCTCTCAAAGCCCACAGTCCCAACTGATCCCCTTAACTGTGCACTGCCCCATCCTCCTGAGAAGTGACTTTAATAAGTCCAGGGACAAAGTTTGAAATTAAAGTTGCAACTAAAATAGTTTCCACTGGTACTTTAAATACTATGCTAATGGTAACTCTGTGTAGATCTACCTCCCGGTGGCAGTTTCTAGAGCTCTTAAGGCCACTAACGCTCACAAATAACCTGCCAGAAATGTCAAAGCCAGGAAGTAAAATGCTACACCCACAGTTCTTTGTGTATATTTCACTTTCAGTAAAGCATAACAAAACAGAGAAAATAGCCTCAGAAAAGTTCATTTAGCCAGTTAGAGAAAGTTGTGATTTTTTTAGTGTGATACTGGCTTATGTATGCATCCATTTTCTCTGCCTGACCTTTTCCAGATCAGCCTCTGCTGTTTAGAAAATAGGCTGTCTTTGATTCATGCTGGATTTTCACCCAACATCAAAGGGGTTTGCATACATGGATCAAGAGATCAGAGGTGCTGATAATCTCCTGAAATCTGCTTGGTTGTGCCATTCAAACTAATACACTGGTAAAAGTCAGCTTCGATAGTTCTGCTGGAGAAAACACAGTGAGATTCGGAAGTTTTACTTGCAGTGTTTGTTGCCATTCACTGTTTTGAGACAAACTAGGCTACAAAATATCCCTTATTATCCTAACTTTCATGTTGATTTCTCTCCTTTAGTCACTGATGCTACATTTTATTTCTTTTTTGAAAAGTGAAATTGTGAGCAAAGAAATGTTTGCAGTATCTAAACAGGCACTCTCAGTCTGTCAAGGCTTGAACAGATGCACAATTCATGAACTGAAACTACATGATATAACAACTCAACTATTTATTGACTTGATGAAGCAAAGCCTGTTACTAACAATAGCCTATTCAGACCATCTTTCTTTTCTGATAAACACACTAGGACAAGAAACTATTTGGAATTCTGGTTTCTGAAATACAGATGAACCTGGTTTAGTTCTTAAGAGATAGGAAACATTTTCTGGTTTATTCTTCAGATAATTTTGAGCTTAAAGTTTTGCTTTTAAGACACTTCTGCAGCTTTTCTTAGAAAATGATATTCCAGAGCTATAGAAAAAACTTTACATTGATGCATATTCTCCATCAGCTTGTTCATTTCAAGGTTATAACAAAGTTCATCCCCAAATGATGTCAATAATTTATGGCAGTAAACATCTGTGTTCCTAATACACTGAATAGTTCATAATGCACATGACTCATCTAAATCATTCATTCCAAGTCTTTGAATTATCAAGTGGAAAACAAAAAGAACGGAACATCACTACTGCAGTGTTTTAAGAGAAAATCAAATTTGAAAAGCTGCGATACTCTGAATAATCTTATAATCATCTAAAATGGTATGCAGCAACAACAAAAGAGCAGTAAATGGGCATCATGTTGTAAACTGGGTTGTATTCCATGTTAGATTCTCAGTGATGCCGGAAAAACATGTATCTTTAAATACAAACAACGTATATTGAAAACATATAGCTGGATGAAAACAAGTATCAGTCAATACTGATGCAAATTTTGACCTTCAGATTTCCCTTAGCAAAACTGGAAAAATTGCTGTAATCGCTGCGTTAGAGAAGAACAATGCACTGAATTTACAGCAGTTTAATATCTGCTATGGCTGTAGTTTTTTAATGCAAAGCAGATACTGAACTTTGCATGATTAAGAGGCATTTTGTGATGGACGCAGCTGTATAAACTAAGAGCATTCAGCCAAATAACTCAGGAGGTCACTGCCACAGAAACACGTTTTTGTTTGGGTAGGAAGCCATTATACATTTGGTAAAAAAGCACTGGGGCTCTTGATTTCCATTTCACTTGACTATTTAGGCACTTCACTTAGTGTAGAAGTGGAGCATCTCCAACAGGAAGGATTGGTGCATACCCATAGGAAACCACAGTGTACTCCAGGAGGGAATAAATCCTGTTGGGAAATCTCACTACAAACTCACTCTAATAAATAAGTTGTCCAAGAGCATTATATCAAAGTTTTGTCAGCAGTCTAACTTAATTACAAGCCTCTAGATTATTTTTAGTTGGGAACTGCCTTAGTCTTTCTTGTGGCACCTGGTTGGTTTTGTACGACATATCTAAACAGACATGGAAACATGTCAGGGTGCTTCTCTAGCTTAGTGTGTTGGATGTCCTTTTGGAAATCTGCTGCCCTGGGTTCTCAGTAGTGTTTCCATGTGAAATCATGTCATCAGGAGATGGAGACTGCTTTCTCCTTCCCTCTTGCCACACTTGGCTGGGATACTAGTCCAGAGTATGGGAAGCTTTAACTTGGCACACACACCCAATGTGAGTGACATGTCAAACTTCTGGAAAACAAGCCCTGAAACTTTTGTGTAAATTCAGCCCAGTTGAGGTGATGTGAGCAGTTCCCATCTCATAAGTTTCTTGGACAGCCTTGTGGAGGTTGGGTCCCAAAGGCCAGTCAATACACTGGCTGCCTTAGCTGCAGAGGAGAGCACTGGTGGTTTGTGGGCGACCTGTGGTCTACAGTGCCCCCTTTGCTGCTGTGACAGGCATTGAGGGTGCTTTGAGTTTTCCACTGTGAACAAAGCCTTGGCACCGAGTTCCTAAGCAGGTATGGCTGCAGAGACACAGGAATACATTGCCTAGCTTGCTGTGCACTCCTGGTGGAATGAGCTTGCTGGAAAATTGCCCTGCCTGCCTGGAAATTGTGCTTGGATAAGGGGTGTCTGCTGGGAAGCTCAAGGCTCCTGTAATTGCCAAGAAGAGACAAGCCATAGGGTGTCTTGCTCTACCTGCTGCTCTGACATCCAAGGTAAGCCAGGAAGCTTCCACCAACAGTCTCTCAAGAGGGACATGAAGAGGCTAGAAGCACCATCTCCCAGCAGATTGCAGGAATTAGTTCTCTTACTCACCCAAGAGATCAGTTCTGGTGATTATCTTCTGTACTGCTTTGTTTTTTTGAAGTGGGATTGCATGTGAGGAATATTTTTATGCTTAACATTAGCAATTGTGATATACGCATTACTTTTAATACAGCATATAGATTTTAAAATCTTTTAATCAGACATATTGTATAAAATTAAGGAATGTAGGGATGTAATTATTTGTCGATAGGTATTGCAAAGAATATGTGGATACCAACGAGAAGACATTTCTACTGCAGATCCTGTACCAAACCTTATATAGTCATAAAACTCCCCAGAAGTATCTTTTCAAATTATTATTGTTTTCTGCCTTCATCAGTTCATGAAAGCTCAAAAGAGCTAACTAAATTTCTTTTGAAAGGAATTACAAATTCTGAAGAATCAATAAATACAACTGTATTCCCAGTAGAACATTTTTATATTTGTTAGACATGGATGAAGATGCATTTCCTGTAAACTTAGTTATGAAAAAGACAGCTCAAAGAGTATAATTTAATTACTAAGATACAACAAGACATCTGGGGAAATTGCTAGATTGGCAGCTTTTGAAAGAGTTTACAAAGTGATTTTATAGAAAGAAAAGGAAAGGCTTGGTTTTTGTCTAGGGTATTTTTTTGCTATGGAAGTTTGGATGTTTATGTGGAAAAGAAAGTTGGTCAATATTTTAAAATAGGAAACAAAAAAAGATTAAAAACTAAAACCCAGATATGAGGCATTAGAAGTATGCCACTTGACAAAAACAGAGGAATTCTTTCACAACCAAGTATTTATTCTTCCCTCATTGTACAGATAACATTTATAACAGATTCTATACCATGGTGTTTGCTAACACGTAGAACTAATAGTAGAAATTATCACTTTCTTAGCCTTTGAAAAATTTACTGAGGAGTGAGTTTATCACCAATGATATTTCTGTATAAATAGCCTTGCTCATTTTTCTAAAATAATCATTTAATAGTGTTCCATGTTCCTACAGTATTTACTTTATTATCAAAATAAGCAAACTAATCCTTGATCTTATTTTCTCTTTGAATTCACAATAACACGTTTTTCCATTGTGCTTTACTAGTTTAATGCTGGTGAAATTCCATTGAATTTATGGGCAGCTACTCTGCTATAAAACTGATATAGTAGAGTATTAAGCTTTTCTACTCAGCTCTTCTTTTATCACCTCAGATAAATAAGGCTTTTTATAGAAATACACTTTATTTTTTATAAAAGCTCCCACTTGTCTAGTTTGCTGTTCAGAAGCTTATGTTGATGTTTATCCAAAGTTGGACATAATGGTTGTTCACTCCACATGGACAGATAAATAAAATGCCACCAATTTCCTTATCCTTCAAATTCACTTCCATTCCTCAAAACCTGCAAATACCTCTCAGCTTTACATCACACCCTAAAGGTAAATTTGGAAGACGCATGTCACTGGCCAGAGTTATCAGCCCACCTTGCAAGAACTGTCCAGGACTTTGCAATACCAAAATCACACACTTTAGTGATAAAAGGCCTTGTAAGAGGTACTGGTATGAAACCAACAGATTTTCTTCACTGTATCGCTCCAGATGACAACAGCACTTCAGCACTTGAATGACGTGGCAATCAATTGACACCCAGAGAAACTCCAGGTTTGCTGATTTGTTTGTAATGGTGCCACAACCAGACACGAGGAAGACACAGACTTGAGGCCCATGAGCCTACTTGACATTAAACTCCTGTTCTCCATCTTGTGCACTATGGCTTCAGATGTCTGATGACCCAGTTTAGTCGAGAGAGAACCACAGCTACCACTTGGCCCATATCAACAAGGGAAGCATAGTATACCACTTAGGAACAATTTTGCTTCTTTATTATAAAGAGAGGAGCATTGCATAATCCGGTCAAATTCCTTTACTGGCGTCATTAACAACTGCAGAGGAATCAGAAATTACGACCTTTTGATCACAGCTACAGCCAACCATCCTCAAGAAAAAATGTGATGTACAAGGGGCAAGAGTAACTTTTCAAAACACCTGCAGCTTCTTGACATGGAGATGCTCAAGATCATGCTGGGACCTCTGTGACATCTTAGAGCAGCCCCAAGTCATGCTGAGCTTTTTGTCCATCAGTGGCTTTGTCCTTACACAAGCAGCATCCCTATGCCGTCAGCCAAGAAAACCTCCTAGCAGCTCTGTGCCATCAAAGTAGCACAAAGTACCTAGACTGTCCTGCTGAGCGAGGCAGCCAACCCCCTTGCCTGTCCAGATACCGTTTTGGAAAGATCTGATACATTAATTACCCACATGATATTCATTACTTATTCTGAGTACAATATAGCAAGTGTTACTCGGTACTAGGATGACTACATGTCCTGTACTGACATTGTAATAAACAGTATTATAATAACTCAGCTTTGACAAGAACTTGTGTCTCTCTTAATGACACTATCATGACTAAACCTACATTTGAAGGTTTAATCTCTCTGGCTGCTTTTTGTTAGGCTGGCAGTCTTTTCTGAAGTCCATTTCCTTCCTTGCTATATTATCACTTATTACTGACAAAGGGCCAATGGCTCAAGTATTTGCAAACAAAGGTGGTAAGACAGTCCCTGCCCTGAAGAGAATGTAATCTGCTTTGGATACAGACAAAATAATCATTTATTCTGGACCTTGGGGTACTTTACAAAAACTTTACCTGCATTGGTGCGCAGCCAGCAGTGCCAGACCTGTGCAGCAGAAGCAAACCACAGCCCAGTCTGTGGAGCAGGAGGGGAGGTTGCTGCGGGCCCAGCTTTGCACCATGGATTGATCTTCTTATCTGAATGGCAGTCAATGAGAAATGTATGAGCAGTGAATCACAGAATCATAGGGGTTGGAAGGAATGTCTGGAGATCATCTAGTCCAACTCCCCAGGTTGATGATGTAGGGCAGGTTACAAATGAGCATGTCCAGGCGGGTTTTGAAAGTCTCCAGAGAAGGAGACTCCACAACCTGTCTGGACAGCCTGTTCCAGTGCTCCATCACCCTCACAGTAAAGAAGTTTTTCCTGATGTTGAGGTGAAACTTGTCGTGCTCCAGTTTGTGCCTGTTGCCGATTGAAGGAATCAAGATCCCAAGATTTTCCCCTACCACCTGCACTCTATGTTGAGGTGGGCCTCAGGGTCTTACATTTCTGATGCACTGTATCCTGGTCGTACTGGTAGGGATGGAAGTGCCTTTTCCCATGTCCTCCTTTAGCTTACCTGTTAAGATGATCTTATCCATGATGTGAGCTGCAGTGTCAAACTTTTTCAGGCACACTGAGCCCAGAACTAGGGTTCCTATCTCCTGATCCTGTGCTCAGATGTACTCTGTCAAAGACAAAGGGGTGGCATCAACTCTGTTATGGTTTTCAATAGGTCCACATAATTCCTTGGTCAGTTATAATCTAATCACAGGACAGAAATGGCTGTTGAGGTGCCCTAAGGACTGAAGACTAAAGGACAGCCAGAATTGATGCTTGGGATTTACCAGTGATACCCCAGCCTATTCCAAATTCATGAAGTCAGGATCTGTCATTGATTGCACTTCACACTGAAACAGCTTCTGTTTTAATATTGTCACCATAAGTCAAAATGAACTCCTCTATATACAAAATATTTTTCTGAAAATCTGGCCATGCTGACCTATTGATATGGCCTTCTTCAAATCAAAAGTCCTCTCTAAATAACTCAGACTTTGTGAGGAGTTGAGAGTGAAACACAATGGAAAATGATTATTTTAAACTTCCATATTAACCGAGAAAGACATGGGCAGAGAAAAATAAAATAAACCTCCCTATAACCTTTGTAGTTCAAACCCCTTTTTAGATAGCTAGCTTTACTTTCAAACAAGTTTCATAACAAGGGCAAATAAACTCAAAATATTTGATGGTAACCACCCAAAATGCTTGGAGTTTTTGACATGCTTTCACATGTACTTCTTGGCTGCTATAAACAGTAGGTTAGTGTCAACGTGAGTTTCCCCTGCCTGTTGCCCTTCCGAGTCCCCAGGAGGCAAAGGCACTTCATAGCAGCCTTTCTGAAGGTCACATTTGCTCCTGCTCACACTTTCTGCAAATACAGAACCCAGTTTCATATCGGTCAAGGCAAGGACATTGGTAAATTTACATGTTCTGCAACACTAGATGAGCCGTTACTATTCTGTTAATATATTGAGATTTACTCTCTCCATGTCCTGACCAATGAATCCATGTACAAATTTTTCGCTGCCTTCAGCTACTGTGATTTTAAAACTATGTAGCCCATTTGGATTTCCTGTGTACTTGCAAGAGAACAAAATAGTATGTTACTTATAGGAAGGTTTGAACCCTTATCCTGGACTCCATGTGTTCATGTAAAGGGTTTTTTTGTGCTTTTTCTTTGTGCCTTTGCCCTTTAGAACTTTCCACTTAAGACTGCACAAATATGATGCTTTCACTGGGGCCACACTGCTTGTCCATACCCAGAGGTTCAACCATTCCAATGGTACATACAGAAGCAAGAAGTGGTGCAAATGTTGACACCTGCAACCTGCAGGTGTAGGTAGGAGCAATTGAAATTTTAGGCATGCATAAGCCGAGACCAGTGTTTGAGAGAATAGGTCCCACTCCTCACCATAGCTGTACATTTACATATTCTGACAGGCTTCTGGCAGTAGACAGCTAAAACTGATGAGTTGTCTCAACAGATTAAAATTAAATTCTATTGAAGAAAACAACATACAAAAATTATGTTTCTGTATAATCTGTGTGATTAAGTGTTACTTGTTCCAAAGCTAATGTTTCTGTCACTTTCAATTACAGCTTTTGGAAGCTTTATTCTGCATCATTTAATCTCTTTAAATAACTCTCCTGTTCAGCTTTCTTACAGGGATTGGCACACTTAGTATGAATATTGTGCTCCTACTAACTCCTACAATAACATCGCTGACTCTAATTCAGAATTATGTTAATTATTTCTGCTCTCCTTAATGCCTGGAAGTTGAAAAAAAAAAAAGGAACAAAATCAAATGGAGTCACACTCAGGAACTTTTTACTGGTCGAGTTATATTGAGCAGGCTCACATTACTTTTCTGTGATAAGCAGATGAAAATTTAATCATTTCTAAACAAGGACAGATATTTCTTATTAAAGAATGATTTTTGAAGCATCCCATTTTTTTATTTACTGTTCTAAAAGTTGAAGGGTTGAGCAAATTTTTCGTTTGGTTTAGCTGTTTTCAAGTTTTCAGACAAATACTAAAATTGAGTTAAATTATAATGGGGTTAAACAAATTACAACTTGGTCAACTAGTTTGAAACTGTTAACATAAACAAAGTTAGAGAAAAATTCCTATTTTGTTGAAAGAAGAGCCTTTAAATCAAGAGCAATACAGCAACTGATCTCCATGTCTACATTTGGCTGAATATTTTTCCTTTATTAGTCTAAGGAAATTATGATTTATGTGGAAAAAGGAAGCCACAGTTGCAATTAATGAGTAAGCGGAAGAAAGGGCGGGGAGGGAGTTTGCTAGCAAGAAAAGGGTTTTGTCACCAAACGCTGCTCTCCAAAGCGAGCTCTGCCACCTCGTGGACTGCTGCCCTCTTACAGGGCAGAGCCCGGAGCTGGGGGCAGCCCTGGGGAGAGTACAGAGCAGGGTAGGGAGAAATAGGTCTGAAAGAAAAAAAAAAAAGGATATTTAAAATAGTTTGTAGACAGAATTTCATCAGCTTGAGGGGTTTGAATCATAATTCATAACATTCAGCTCTCATGCTATAGAGAAAATCATGTCATCAGGGCAGCAAGGCATAATTTTCTAGCTCATTTTTCCAACTGGTATTTCCAGCATGTAGCTTTTAAACCATCATTAGATATAGTGCAGCTCTGCAGTGTTTGTATCTCTCTTAAAAGGAAAGCTTGAGAGACCTCGGGCTATTTAGCCTGGAGAAGGCTGAGAGGGGATCTTATCAATACTTATAAATATCTGAAGGGTGGGTGTCAAAAGGATGGGGCCAGTCTCTTCTCAGTGGTGCCCAGTGACAGGAAAAGGGGCAACAGGCACAAACCGGAACACAAGAAGTTCCACCTCAACTTGGGGAGAAACTTCTTCACTGCGAGGGTGTCAGAGCACTGGAACAGGCTGCCCAGACAGGTTGTGGAGTCTCCTCTGGAGACTTTCAAAACCCACCTGGATATGTTTCCATGTAATCTGCTCTAGGTGAACAAGCTTTGGCAGGGGGCTTGGACTAGATGATCTCTGGACATCCCCTCTAACCCCTACCACTCTGTAATTCTGTGATTCTGTGATCTGGGAGTGTTTTTCAGCTCTCAGTTCCAGGTACAAGGTCCATGCAAGTCCTAGAGCCCCGCAGAATGCCTGCTGCGCCCCAGCCACAGAGCAGGCCCTGTACCCTGACTTGCAGGTAAATGAATCTGTACAGACCCCAAAGCATCACAGGTTGCAGTCTGGCAGGCAATGCTCAATGCAGTCATAGTCCAGCTTTGTGACTCAGATATACCTCTTTTCTAGCTGTTTGTCTTAATTTTTTTAATAGAAGTTCACAGAACTATGCAAATCACTGATTTTTCAATTTGCTGATCTAAACAGAAACTTAAATTGAACTAAAAACAAACAACTAAAATCGATCTTTTCTTGTCAAATGAAAAGCTGGAAAACTAGTTTGGATCAAACTACAAAATTTCTTTGACTGAAAAGAATAATCATTAACCCATTGAAAATACAAACTTGGTGATTTCAAGCAGAGAACGTTATTTAGTGAATGTTTCCTTTCTAGAAATATTGTGCTTGCTTTGTTTTTGCTTATGTTTTCAGGAATAAATAAAACTGCTAACACATCAAGGCAAAATCAGCAAATTCTTTCAGTTGTCCCCAGTTATAACATGTTCTTTATTCAAGATTTCTACTCAAGTTGCATAGAGAGCTTTTTGCTTTTGACTTGAGATCTCAGCTGTGACCTAGCAGCACCAAACCAGACAGAAGTGGTTGAGAAGTGTGGGCAGAGCCCTTATCACCACAGAATCACAGAATGGTAGAGGTTGGAAGAGACCTCTGGAGATCATCTAGTCCAACCCCCTGCTAAGGCAGGTTCACCTAGAGCAGACTCCCCAGGACTGCATCCACTTTGAATATCCCCTGAGGAGATTCCACAACCTCTCTGGGCAGCCTGTTCCAGTGCTCTGTTGCCCCCAGACTAAAGAAGTTTTTCCTCATGTTCAGATGGAATCTCTCATGTTCCAGTTTGTGCCTGTTGCCCCTTGTCCTGTTGCTGGGGACTACTGAGAAGAGTCTGGCCCCATCCTCTTGATACCCACCCTTTTTTATAAGCATTGATAAGATTCAGTCCTCTCTTCTCGAGGCTAAACAGACCCAGGTGTCTCTCAGCCTTTTTGCACAAAAGAAATTTTCCAGTTCCCTAAACATCACCATAGCCCTCCACTGGACTCTCTCTAGTAGTTCCCTGTCTCTCTTGAACTGGGGAGCCCAGAATGGGGCACAGTACTCCAGATGTGGCCTCACTAGAGCAGAGCAGAGAGGGAGGAGAACCTCCCTCAACCTGCTGGCCACACTCTTATTAATGCACCTCAGGATACCATTGGCCTTCTCAGACATAAGGGCACATTGCTGGCTCATGGTTAGCTTGTTGTCCACCAGGACTCTCAGGTCCTTCTCCACAGAGCTGGTTTCCAGCAGATCAACCCCTAACCTGTATTGGTGCATGGGGTTACTCCTCCCCAGTTGCGGGACCCTACACTTGCCCTTGTTGAACTTTATTAGGTTCCTCTCTGCCCAACTCGGCAGCCTGCGCAGGTCTCACTGGATGGCAGCACAGCCTTCTGGTGTGTCAGCCACTCCTCCCAGTTTTGTGTCGTCACCAAACTTGCTGAGGGTACACTCCATCCCTTCTTCCAGGTCACTGATGAATATGCTGAACAAGACTGGACTTGGTACTGATCCCTGGGGAACACTGCTAGCTAAACACCTCCAACTAGATAGACTCTGCATCACTGATCACAATGGTTATACAATGTTGGTATACAACTGTTCCAGTGTTATCTCAGGTCTCTGGCTTTCTGGCATTGATTGATCTTCCTGAGGTTGATCAGGTACAAATATATGATCCATCACTGAAACAAATTACTAAGCCTTGCAGTGGAGAAGATCTCAGTGCCGTGGAATGTGGCAGACACTGAAACAATGATGTAATCTTGTAACTTATATATACCTGTTTTCCTCACATATATGCTATTTCAGCCATATCATCTAACCAACAGTTAGATATATGTGTATAATCTGTTGGAGGAGGAACAAAAAGATTGATATTTGATTTAATAACTTAAACTGAAAAGCCACAAGAAATGAGAAAAAGGAGGACGCCTGCCAAAATGCCACATTTACAGGGAGAAATTTTTGTATCGCAGTTTGACTATTCTTAGCTAAACAAACACACTCCACTCTTAAAGGAAGTGGTTCCTTTGTTGTTTCTCTGTGACAAAACTTTAAAATAAAGAGTGAGCCGGAAGACAATTCTCAGATATTTCCATATGGTTTTGATCCCTTAGGCCTCATTTCCAAAGTAAGATAAGAACTTAAAACATCAGGTGCTTTCAGGAATTGGAACCACTTGTTATAAGATAAATGTCTCAATCTCTAGCACTTGACAAATTGCTAAATAAAACAAGGAGCTAACTGAGATGTGTACAAAAGATGTGGTTCAATTTTGTTTCTCAAGTGATCAAGCACACAGACAAGTCTTCCTGAGTTGCTGGACGTCACTGTGCTAGAGTTAAAAAATAAC
>VYZX01021454.1:20581-69392 GCA_013401335.1 Brachypteracias leptosomus | reverse complement strand
GTGTGTGCATTTCTATAAATTGTAAGCAATTGTTCTTTGAACAACATTTATATTTTATATATTTTAAATGATAAATATACTGAAGTATCAGAGATTCTAGGTGAATCTATTATAGCTGCTTTTGTATTGAGGGAACATGTAATATCTAAATAGATTAACAATAGTTAAAGAGTAGCAGTAGGTAGGTAGATAAGGAAGATGTGATTCTGCTTCATTTATTGATGAATCATTACGCTACAATCATATTTCCTTGACGGGAGCTAGAAACCAGCCATACTGCCATGGTGATATAAAAATAGGAAACTCTATTATCCTACTAAATGTTTTCAATGAGCAATGTTTTTTTTTATAAAACAGTCATACAAATTCCTGAGGTAATCCAGATTTTACTGTAAACTGTAGGGATTTTACATGACAGTTTCTTACATTTAATTTTAGTTTTATAATGCTCATTTAATAATATGATTAATGAGATGGTTTTGAGGGGAAAAAAAATCAAGAAGCCTGGATGAGGGATGCAGCCATCTAGTTTACCATTAACCACTGGCAGCAAGAACAGAAGTCTCAGAAGTGATGAAACAGGTAGAGGAGCTGACAAAAACTTGGAATTTGATTCCATATGATGAAGAGAGCAAACAACATTCTGGAAGAAAGCTGAGCTCTTTTCTTTCCTAGGGCCATTAGCAGAGCATTTATTATACATGGGACTATCAATTATATTTTTAATAAGTACTGCACATTGAATTTGTAGTCACCAAGATTTAAACCAAGGAAAAAAGTCTGACCCTGATAGTTCCCCAGATACACGGAAACAGCAGGTGACACAGTTTAGTTCTCCCTCCGCATTCTGTCAGCTGTTGCACGACCTTTCTCACATAGAGGGACTGGCTGCTCTAGAAAATATGATGCATCACTGGCCCTTTAACATGTGATCAGTATTCACAAAGATTATTGTAGCAGTCATATCATGATGGGATTATTTTAATCTCAGAAGCAGAAGTACAGCAAGGCAGATTATTTGCATCTTTTCAGGGCGGTTAGGACCAGGAGCGATCTAGCTCAAAACTACTGAAATTCAGTATTTCTATGATGGTTTTAAAAGGAATTTGATGGACTTCTTCCCTTGGTTGTTGACAAGAATCCACATCATAAAACTCTCCCTGAATCATACTAGTCTGATATCTTAGCCCAGATAGAGGACAGCAGAGCAATACAGGAAAGGAACTCGAAGGGCCCACAATATGCTGCCCTCTCTGATCATAGAGTGTCTACTCAGCTTGGCCTGGGGAGATGAGGCAAGACTTGCAAGACATAAGTTGGAGACTAGAGGAACACACACAGTTGCAGCTACATTTGCATCAGTTTACCTATGGGGAAACAACCTGATGATTCAGGCCAATGCAATAAAATCTCCTGCTGTTCTGTCCTATATACTAGTACTTAAATTTTTGTTACCATTCAAATTCTGCCACAGTAGGAAGCTGCTCATGCTGCATATTATTCCTGTGTCAGCCATGATTATAAAACATCCACCTCCTGAGCTTTTTTACAAGCAATAATTTATTTTTAAAAATAAAAAAAAGCATTTTAGATTATTATTTTTAAACAAAACCAAACCTGTGTATGCGAGTAGCAGTAACTACAGCAGAAGGACCTAATTTGTTTTTCTCATCCAGAGCCTCATGCAGTGTCATTTTTCTTTTTCACATCCCCGTGCTGTTCAAAGCACCAGTTTACAGCACAGCTCATAGGGTTTACAAACGCACTTTCCTTCAGAGTCTGGTCTGTACTCTCCTGAGGCTCTCACACAATTACAGTAAAAAATAGAAGCATCAATTGCAATCTTTTCACACAGCATGGTATTACTCCTGCTGAGGTTTTAATTTGTCCTGAGACTGTACGTATCAGCGGTTTTTCAAAATTACATTATAAACTGATATTTCATTCAGCCTAAATTTCAGCTTATTTTCTTGTTGTACCGCGGTTTCCCAGTCACTGAAATCAGTATGGTTCCCAAGCTCGTGGGCAAAGGGAATTGGGATTTAGGATTCAAGAGTTGCCCAGATCGGTAATTATGGAACCTTGCCAGGGCAGGGAAGCAGCAAGGGGCTAAAGACCTTCCTCTGCACATATCACTACCACCTTGCAGAGGAAGCAGCAGAGAGCATTACAGTTAGATACAAGACTATATTATATCCTGGGGTATGGGGAAGAGAACCAGGATGAAAACTGGTGGAAGAAAGGGTGGAAAAAAATCTCCCATCTGTATCTCTGTATTTTGTCTTTGCTATTTTGTCTAAGCCAAATTTTTCAAAGCCATGTTGTGTTCCCTGCAAAATCAGTAAGAATTTTACTCTACTTACAACGGCAGACAAACTGCTTGAAACAACATCCATTCAAATCAGTGGGAAAATTTGAATTCACATAGATTTGCATTAGACTGACCTTCACATTTGCTGTTAACAAAACAAAGAATCCCTCTACTATTGAAGCTGGACATAGTTTATCAAATATATCTGAAAATCATAGTCCAAATGAAGCACTACATACTACAAGTTAATAATAGCAATTTTAAGCAGGATCTGAAGAAAGTCACATCATGCAATATAATAATAAAAGTTGAAAAAAGCTATATTGTTGATTTTCTTCAAGTCATTTTTCTGAGGCATTGTCTTCTATGTGATTTTCAAAAAGCTTTACAGGGCAATATTGAAAGGCTCCACAGGTTAATATTTCACTGTGAAGGGGTACAACAAACTTTTTTGGTATTGAGTATTTCACTAGAGCAACAAGATTTATGAGGCTATACATAGTTAATGGAGGGATTTTAAAATGGAGGACTTCCTTGTATGACATATAAGAATCAAAGATGACATTCACCTAGAATAAGAATAAAGCATCATTTAAATGGAACACACTTTGAAACAAAAAAAAGCCCAAGAGCTGCTCTAAATTACTTTCAAATAGAAAAGATAACCCTTATTACTTCCTTAACTCTTTTCTCCTGCTCAATACCTTCAAAATATGTCTATATAACCTTGTCAGTAATTTTTACAATGCTAAGAATGTATAAATTTTGCTAATTCCATCTGGCCTCCTTCTTGGCAATTCTAATACAGAGATGACTGAACTGCAGAATAACTTATTCTGTCATGCCTGTATATTTCTTAGTTACCTACAAAATAATTCCAAGGCTTAAGAAAGACAGGATTCTAAATTAGAAAGACAATAGATGGACAGATCAAATCCTATTTCCAAGTCTGATCAATATCTTATACTGCAGAAGAAAAAGCCCTGTTCTTAACCACCCACCTATTCATCAGTTACTGCATGTGAAGAAGGACATTCTTTCTGATCTTTACAGGCAATCTGCTTACTCTTTCATCATAAGGTTTAAATAGTCCTATTTTAACCTTATTTTAAAAATTTTATAGGAAATAACCAGGTTTACATAACTAACTCATCCACAGTTGATTGTTGGAAACAGACAAACTTTGGACAATCCTTTATTCTGAAATTACAGAATGACTGACACCAGTATGTACAATAGGGGGACAGAAAGCATTATATAATATAATATAATATAATATAATATAATATAATATAATATAATATTATATTACATTATATTATATTATATTACATTACATTATATTATATTATATTATACTGATGAACAATGTGTGAACATGGTGTTAATGATAAACAGAAGTTGGGAAAAAAAAGGGATAGGAAAGCTATGGCTCTTTACCTGAGTGTGCTTCTGTAACATTTAACAGAACAGCTGAATGGCCAGGAATGAGTATAGTCTACTAAATATATTGTAAAGTTTGTAGGATTTTAAATCTAGTAAATCAAAGTTTCTTTGTACATTATACATAAAATCCTGAACGTATGGAAATAAACAGCAAAATAAGCATTTCCTTCACTGTGATAAAAATTTTACTCCATTTCTATAATGCTTTAATAATTAAAGCTTTTGAAAGCACCGAAACCTTTAGTAGTATCACCTTTTAAATATACATAACTGACTTTTCTCAGGGGTTCTTTGGCTACTGATATACTATTGGCTTCACATGTATACAAGCAGCTTTACCGTACAGCTGATCATCTGCCTTGTGAAGTCAGTGGAAGGTCTTGGAATTGTTCTGATAATCACCATTTTTTCAGTTTGATAAACACAAGTATTCTGAAAGAACTTTTTTTGTTCTACCCTCCAGCACAAAATTAAGACTTTAGATGTCTAATAGAAATAGATGAAATTTTTTGTTAGAAATAACAGTAAATTTTCTGTTTGTGTTTTTAGAATAAACAAGTTCAGATAAGGTACGATATGGAAGAAAGGCCTAGTGATATGGCCCTGAATGCACCTCCACATCTATGTCTTTGTCTTCTTCCACAGTCTTAAACATCTAAGAAAACCCTTCCTTTATCTTTTAAATACCTTAAGACTCTTCTGAAATGCCTTTAGAAGCTTGTGAGTTTACACTTGTATCAGTGCTTAAATAAATTTTCATATGTGATGTTGCTATAACTCATTTACCCTTATCATGTTCTCTCCTTGCTGTTTATTAGCAACATTTGTTATGTCACATTTAAAATTAGATTGGGAGATATTTGGGGAAGGAATCATTAGCAGGTTGCAATCAGAACTCTAATTATGTTGCTACTGGAGGGTGCCGAGGAAGCTGGAGCTGAGTGAACAGATGTACTCATTTCTAATAGGGGAAGTCATGTCATAGTAAATTACTGCTCTATTTTCCAGAATATGGCTGAATGGAAGGACTTGCAGGTAAAAAGTGGTAAGAGAACTGAAATTGAAAAGGCATGACATATCTGACATACTAAGTGCAGACGCTTTATGCTGCTGCTCAGACACTGCACACTGCTGCAGAATGCAAATAGGCCCCAGACTTCTTCCACTGGTTACCAACAAAGCAGCAGAAAGACAGAGTTTCTGGAGAAGATAAACAAGGTGCTGACAGGAAAAGGTACAAGAGAAGGGAAGGGTTTATTGCCTGGCAATGTTAAAGAATTGCAGTAGCTTTTTCTAGGGGAAAGATAATTTACCAGTAGAGGCACTAATGGCCTAAAAAGCCAAATTTCTGCTTCCTAGAAGAAATAGTCTGCTCTGGCTGAGTGGAAGAATGACAGAAAAGATACAGAAGCTAATTAAGAGCTTACTACGTTAAGCAGGAAGCTTATGTTGACAAAAGGGTCTAAGGTCTGTAGTCCCTGAATAAATACATATGACTTGATCCTGTCTGGACTAAATCCTCACATAAAGCATTGAAAAAAAAAAAAAAAATGAACAGCCCAAGCTGCAGACAGACACTATATCAGTGGCGGAGATGACACCAAAGATATATATGGGAGAGCACAGCACCTGGACCGGACAACCCCAACTCAGTATCCTGCCTCTCACAGCAGCCAAAGAAGATGCACAGGACAGAGTAGAAAAACAGAGCAATACAGAGTGGTAATTTCCCTGGACATTCTCCCAGGCTCCAACAATTGTGTTCTCTGAGCCAGATGTAGCTTTCACAAAATTAGTAAACACAACAGATATTTCTTCTGTGCATTTATGTAGCCACCTCCCTGAACCCATATGAACTTTTAGCCTGCACAAGTATACTGTGGCAAGGATTTCTACAGTGTAACTATGCCCTGCGTGAAGTACCACATTCTTTTCCTTGTTTTGAACCTGTCAAATGCTACTCTGAGTTCATGCCCTTCAGCTCTCACAAGCAGCACAAGCAATCACTCTCCTGTGATGAAGGTTTTCCAGGAGGCAGCCACCATGACTGGTCAGTGAGTACTGAAGCTAGGATCAGGGAATCATACAATACTCGTGCTTCTTTATACTGGCACGAAAGGCCAAAGATTGCATGTCAGCACTGTACCACTGGTCATCCATACTACTCAAGACTAAGAATGTTCCTTGGCACAATTTTGGCCCAATTCTAATACTTTCTAAGCCGATGCCAGGGCATGCTCTGCAGAACAGCACGTGCCAGAGATTGTTCTTAGCAGACAGCACAGAAATGGCTGCACCATGTCTGGATTCCCTCCACCTTATCCAGTCCTCCAGCACTACCCTAGCAGGCCCTTCATCCTCCAATAAATGCCATATACACTCATGTCATGCCCCAGGATATACATATGTTTAGTGTCATGCTATGAAAACTTCACTCTGGTGGAATGCAACTCAGCCCTTGCATTATATCAGATACCTGACACAGAAAAAACCCCACATAAAAATAGTTTAATAAATAATATTATATAAATTATAAAGGCTGGACACACCAAAGTCTGTATCATTCAGCTTCAGGCCCAGAGAATGGTCCCTAAGCCTAGTCATTCTGACAATGGGGCTCCACAAGATTTTAAACCGAGGTTGGCACAAGCAAGGTCCTGCCAGCCCCTTACACTCAGCTGGCTCTACAGCAGGAATTCCAGGGAACTAGACTCAGAAAAAAAAGATTGCTTTTACTGCCCATTTAGCTCACTAAACCAGCTTTCGTGGAATTAGATAAGCACAGTAACAGAAAAGGGTAAAGGATAGAAAGCTGGGAGGTGGAGAAGAGAAAGAAGCACAACAGCCACAACTTAGATCACTTAAAAACGTTATAAAGTGCTAGCCTGTGCACCTTACTTCTCTATCACAGTGCTGTCACATATGCGCAGCTAGAAAATAATCCATAAATTTTAGCAACTGTATATCTGAAGGGTGAACTTAATGGTTCTTCAAGGCCTGCATACCCTGATGGTTTAAGCCAATTCTTCCAGATGATAGGCACCTGAGGCAAAATGAAACAAGAGAACAGTTTTGCCATGAATATAGCAAATTATTCAGGTGAACACAGTCAAACATGCACTAAAGATTAAAAAGAGGCTCTTCACACAGTTGAAGATGAATTTCTTCACTGCAAGGAAATGTGAATTCTAACAGATATCTGAAGTAGAAGGACAAAATAGATGAAGAGGACGAACACAAAATATTTACTTAATCTCTTATGTCTTATTTTCCTTAAATTCAACAGCATAGCAATCCATTCCTCAAGGTGTTTGCATTTAATGCTCGGTTCTGCCTTGCTTACTTTAACAAAACCCACTAATTTTAAAGTGACCTTGTCTAAGAAAGACAAGAATCAGTGGAGTAATCAGAAGATCTTATGAGGCAGTTTTCCTTTTTGTTTGACAGTATAGAGTTCCAATATCGGAGAACAGGACGTCAATCATCACAAGGAGCTCTGGGACTGTGGTTCATTCCATTTCACTTCAATAGCAATACAGCTGTATGAAGACGTATCAATACTAATAGCTTTTCATGATAGGTATTGCTCTGTGGTAATTTTCCAAGACTGCAGTTATGTAATAGTGTTATTATGTGCACAAGTCTACTGTTTCTAAAGGCAGATAAATCTGTGGTAAATATTTTTTAAAATAAATTTCTATTCAAAATTTTTTTTGGTCATTATGTATTGGACACTTTTTAATGTATAAAACCAGGAAGTGTAGCATGATGTAGCATGTTTTTTTGTTACAGATATAACAAAAAGACATTTACATTGAGGATATGAGAATACACTGTTTTTAACTGAAAAGTGTGAGCATAAATTGGTTTTGTTCATACATTCTGTATTACTTTTAATCCAGATTACAGAGAACTGTTCCCATCTCAGTGAGCAGATTCCACCTACCTACATGTGAACAGGGCTGGCCTCAGATTAGCTAGTAAATCTGAATAAACCTCCAATGAGATTACTGACTAAAACATCAAAACTTGAAAGATAAGCAAACTTTCCTAAAGCTGACATTGAATTTAAGATGAAATCTCTCCTTAAAATGAAGAGTCTCAAAAGAAAACTAGGAAATTCAAAAGCTTACAAAAATGTAATTACTTTACAAGAGAAAAGACAAATTAAGAGACATGAGCAAGACTGCTGAATAAAAGAGATCCTACAAACATGACTTGATAATTTTATATGAGATGAAACTATGGTAGTCAATTTCTGAAATATCAGGGGGTTCATAAAACATAGTATGTGCTATAGAACCTTTGGGGTTCAGTAAATGTATGAAATCCACAATTAGGGACAAAGCAATGTGTTCTGTTAACAGCACAGCATAGATACAGGTTTGCGTAACATCAGGTTCTAGAAACTTTCTTCATAGTAATGCAATGGAAATCAGATCTTTGTGTTCCACATTTATTGCCATTTCTGGAAACACACCAAAATGTGTTCAGAGGTGTCTGAATTTCATTTATTAATATTGTCTGAACTTAAATCATCCGGAGGAAAAGTTAAAAGAAATAGTTATCAAATGTTAGAAATCTAGAAAGCACCTATTATCTTAGCCACTTTAGAATACTACAGGCAGAGCTAGCTAGGAATCTTTTGATGTAACTTCTTTCATCTGACTTTTTACAAAACCACATTCTTTTTCATGAATTTTTCATTGTAAAAGTAGCTCAAATCAATTAAGAAAAATAAAATCTAGTTCAAGTCCTAGTGAGAATGCAAGCAAAGACCCCCATATTTCAAAATAATCCATTGTCCTTTGTCAGTGACATCTATCCTTGCCCAGAAAGAAACAAAAAATGTCATATGCCAACATATTCACAAAAGTAATTCCTAATTACAGGTCAAGCATCAATATTTGTTCATATATTTGAATATCTGGAAGCATGTCATTCTTTAAAGAGCTTCAGGATTAGTTTTCATAAGGAACGTATGTGTCTTATTTAGAATACACCTAGAAAAGAATGTTGAATGTTTTGTAACTTACTGAGTGAGTTTCAGAATACTTTTAAATTCAAGTCTGCAATCCTAAGCGGATAAGAGCTTCCTTAGTTCCAGTTCTTCCGTTACTGCAAAATGTAGGCTGACGGAAACTGAAGAACATGGCTGTATCTTTTAGTCAGTAACCTTGTAAATCTCGGGGGGAAAGACCTAAATTATACATGAAAACAGCCTATGGTTTTTATCAAAACCTTCAGTAGAAAATGGGCATGTACTCATCGGAGCTGTATTTCATGTGAAGAATGGATCTGTAATACTACATGTCCCCAGACGGATGTTTGAGTTTATGTTCAGCATATTTAAAAAACTTCAACTGTCTCCTTATATTTTTCTGCCATGATTAACTGTGCTATCATAAATCTTGCTTAAATGTGCAGCTGGACAATTCCTAATGGTAGAAATGAAAGGTCACAGGTTTGCACAGCTATGCACAACTGAGGCCACAGAGGCCTAAGAACAGCAAAACACATCTCATCTCCTCTTCTCCTAGTTCTCTAGGAACACTAGAGACTAGGGAAGCCGAGCAGGGTCTGGCCGTTACCAGCTGGAGTTGGAACATGGAGAAGTATAAATGAGAACATTTTATAATATTGTCAAGTGTCATGAGTGTTTGAAAATATTATACTTTTGCTTTTCAAAATTTTTTTTCTTAATACACCTATGTCTTCTGATCTTTTTGCTTCTTTAGTAAAAGGCTTTGCTTAATCTTTTCCAGGTGGACAAATGTACAAAAGCTTTTGCAGTAACCACTGATGGACAGGATGCACCTTCCAATTAAACATTATCTCTGTAGCCACTTCCAGAATACACCTTCAGTGGTTGTGAAAATCTATCTTCTTACACCTTTTTAGTTTGCCTCATCCTTGCTTGGAAAACTTCTACAATGTTTTTATTGCTTTAATTTTCCAGACTAAATAAAGGATTGTAAGATAAACCATTAGACTATTGAAGAACTAGGATTTCTTGGGTTTACATCTCTTACAAAGAGGCAGCTTCTTCAGTGCTGCCAATCTATATGGGACATATTTATTTTAGATTTTTATTTGGTTATCACCGTTAATGTTGTTCCTTCCACTGCCACGTTCAATCTGCATGACATCAGCATGTCACCAATAGAACAGATGTCACTTTATTATGTGTGTTTTTTTTTATTTATTTCTGGCATTGTAATTAGCGATTTGTTCTTTCTTGACATGCTACAATTTACTTGCAGCAACACAGGCATTCCGATGGGGACAGGGTGATATAACCTTGAGTGACAGCCAACAGAGTGGTAATAATCTACTAAAATATTTGAAACTGAAAAGAAAAATCTATCTCACTCAGCTAAGCAGCCTGAAGGATCAAAGGATGCCAAAGAGTCTTCTGTCTGGAAAAGACAAGTTGTACAGCGAAATGGTACTTGGACTTACTAATGGCTACTGGGATTGCTGGCAGCAATCATCCACTAAAGATATTTAGGAGGTTTGTATAATGCCCTAATTTGTTCTAACGTTGTTTCAACCATTGGTTTAAAACTGGTTAAAAGTACATATATTTATATCTATATATATCTATCTTTAAACACTGGACCCAGGTCTTATGGTTTTACTTCAATTTGGGTGTAAGATGGAGCTTCTTTTATAGTGTCTGACATTGTGTCACTTTCTAATAAAATGGCTGCTGGTAGCAGGAGGCTCAAAATGCCATTTGTAGTTAAAATCTCTATTTTCAGATACATTGTCTAGTTTATTCATGCAGAGAAGTCATTTTACCTTTTGACCTTTCTGCTGGACTGAACAAAATGAGAGAAGATGCATTTTAACAGTCCTTACATTTGAGTGAATTGTGACTGCAGCTGAAATTGCCACAGTCTCCTGTGTTATTCACATTAATTTATTTGTAATACACTTGACCAAACCATCCCATTTTAGATATTTACTTGGTTTTGTTTGTATTTATAGTGAAGTTAAAAAATTAATGAAGTAGAAAATCAAAGTGTTCTAGAGAATTTAATCAGATATAAAGTACCACAACTGCAATGTGTCATGGAGGCCCAGATTTTAAAATGATAAGATTTTTACTTAACAAAGTAATTTTGTTCATCTGCTTAACTACTTTTCACAGCAAGGAATAACTTAACTGAAGGCTTAAGCATAAGCCCATGCTTAAATTAATTGCTGAGGCAGGGTACAATTCCCTACATTTTCTCCTCATGACAACAAGAAATGTTATAGAAGTTTAATGACCTAATAATAAAAAGGGCTTAGGGCCCTTTCAGAGATGCTACACATCTTCACTCCTCCCTGACCTCTTTGGGAGCAGAAAGTATCTAAAAGCCTACTGGACTGACTCCTACCTGCTTAAGTCTGATCTCATCCAAAAAGGATTTTTCACTGGTACTTCCAAAAGCCTGGAGAATCTGTCAGAGCACTTGAGGGAAGCTGGCATGTGTTAGTAAGAACAGTGTCTCTAGGGGCTGGAAAAACTGAGTAGGTTCTAAGGAGCTATCATAGAAGTTGTAATGAAGTTAAGCATGACATTGATAAGACACAAGAAAATAGCACATCACCCAGAAATTATTTTAAAAGTCAGGCAAATGAGCGAAGCGTCTGAAAAAACTTTAAAAGGCTAGTCATAAATATAGCTAACCAAAAGGAATCCAAAGGAATTAGTGGTCAAATTCAGAGATTACTCTGAGGAACAGCAGGTGCTCATCTGAGAGAACAGCCACACAGGAGAAACACTGTAGACTCACAAAACTTAAATTTAGAAAAAGGCAGAGGAATGGGTCACTCCGTGGTGCTGAGCAGAACAAAGGGACTCAACAAGGAAGCACTGGGCAGGATATTGCTGCTGCAGCTTTCAGACTCCATCATGTACAAGGGCAGTGCTGACAAAGCAGCATGAGGTGAATCTGCTAATTCATGGCCATCTGCCAAAAACCTGATTCATGAGTGTCTATGAGAGTAACTATTTTGGATAAGCAGCAACATGGTACTAAATGATGTGTTCACTCTTTGCCCCCAGTAGGTTTATGTGATCTTTATATGATCTTGAATGACTAGGTTAATGAAACTATTACCTGCATTATGACTTTCTATGTGAAAAAATGGAAACAGAGCAGATAAAACATGAACAGTCACACAAACTTTTCAGCTATTTTTTCTTCACAGAAATCACTTAAGTAAAAAAACTAGGCTGACACATTTCAGACTATTCAGGTGCACGCCCATGTTTTCTTTAAGAAATTCCACTTTCAAATAATATCATTTGTGCATGATGCTTCATTTATTAGGGCTACTACACAAAGAATCAAAATAGATGCTCCATCCCTGGAAATGCTCAAGGTCAGGCTGGGTGGGGCCTTGAGCAACCTGGTCTAGTGGGAGGTTTCCCTACCCATAGCAGGAGGGATGGAATGAAATGATCTTTAAGGTCCTTTCCAACCCAAACCATTCAATGATTCTATGAAAATTAGAATTTCTCTATTATATACATATTCTGTATATACATACTGTATGTGCATAAAGCCACACACATTGCCGGAGCTTGCAAATTCACAATGTGATACAAAGATTATGGGCAGCCTGCTGATTTATGAGGCTGCAAGTCTGGGATGACAGGAAGACAAAGAACCTAAGAACCATATGTTCTCCTGACACAGAAAACAGTCCTCTTTTTGCTGGCCATCTGCAGAGGTCAAGAGGTCGAAGGCATACTGCTGAATGTGGTCACAGGCAGGGTGGGCTGTCCACGTGTGCCTGAAGGGCTCTTTTCTGTCAGCTACTTGCCGCTTCCTTCCCTGCCTACTCATCCTCCCGGCTGGATGCTGGGGCCTTGAGTCATTCCTTTGGTAGCTCACCTCAGATCTCACCTCTCTGATCTAACGGGCTTCCTGCACACCAGCCATCACCATCATGCCCCTGCCACCACCACTCGCATAAAATATCTGTGTAGGGTTACTAAAAATAATGAGTTTGGCACAAATAGCAAGAGACGCGCCGTCAGAAAGCGGGCAGCAGCGCCCCCAGCGCTGGAATTAGCCCTGCTGGGCTTGGTGCGGCCTGTCCCTGCCGGGCGCATCCCCAGCGCCACGACCGGGTGTCACCGAGGGCCCTGCACCCGCATATCACAGCCCGACATGGGCGGCCCTCAGGAACCGCAGCGGCGGCTGCTGCTCCCGGCAGCTGGAGCGTTGCGGCTTCGCACACCAAGCCTGCCGGGACAAAGCGAGAAAAGCTGTCACTGGGGTGCGGGAAGCCCCTAAGCTGTCGGGGGCCACGCCAGGCCTCACTCCTCTGCTGCTCCCCCGGCGCGCCGCAGGGGCGGGCCTGCCCCGCGCTTCCGCTCCTACGCGGCCTCCAACACAAATTTGTCCCTCGGCGGCCGCCGTAGCTGCTCCTCTTCCCGCCGCTCCGTGCCTGGACTGAGGCGGGCAGCGCGCGCTTTTCAACCGCCATGAGCCTGTGGGCGGACAGGTACCGGCCCGGCGCCCTCGGCAAGTTGGACTATCACCGCGAGCAAGCCGTGCAGCTCCGCAACCTGGTGAGGGGCTCCCGGGCCCGCCGTGCTGCCCTCGCCGGCCTCCCTGGCGGCCTTTCCCCACTGAGGCCTCCAGCCGTGGTGGCGGGGGCCGCCTGAGGCGAGCCCGCCACCGGCTCCTCTGTGCCCCGCAGCGAGGACCCTCCCAGAGCTGGGATTCCGTGGGCCTTGAAGCCGCTCCTGCCAGTCTGCAGGGCTGGCAGCTTACCCTCGGCGCAGGCCCTAGCTTGCCAAGGGGCTTCCCTGCCGGGCTCCGCCGGTGGGGAGGAGTCTGCTGGCTTCGCGCCCCGCTCGGGAAGGAAGAGGCTGCGGGGAAATTAGTGGCTTAATTTTATTCGAGAGCGATGTGCGACTGTGTTTCCTGTTGGTTTTAGCTGAGAATGATCAGTATTTCTGAGAGTAGGGCTTACCTTGATTGCTTTCAAGTTAGCTGCGGTTGTTAAGGTGAGCAGTTGGGAATAAAAGGCAGGGCTCTGTGATTGCTTGGGTGTTAAAGGACAGATGTACTGATTTCTTCAGACCACTGGATTGATTCACTCAGAGTTTCTCTGTGACTGCTAGATCTAACTAATGTAAATTCCATCTGTGAGATTTAGTCAGGTGTTCTCTAGGTCATGCCTTTTAGCTTTTCTCCTAAATACTTTTAAGTTAGGAGCTACCTATTAGGCTATTACTTGTTTGCCCATGTTCAAGGATTGCAAATAAAACATCAAAGTAATCACATCTATGCATATATATCATAATTATATATGTGCGTATCTGCCTTAAACTTTATTTCAATCCTTACCATTTATTGCAGCTGTCATGGTAGAAGTCCTGGAAAGCATGTAAATGCGGGGGTGGTTTATTGTTAGTTTTGGGGTTTGTTTTGTTGTTTGTGGATTTTTTTGTTTTGTTTTTTTTGAGGGATGAGGTATTTGGAGTTAAATGAGTTGCATATGGTCTTCAGAAAAATGTGTTCTATAGGCAATATTGCTGCAGGAAAGGAGTTCAGCAGTTTTAATTCTAGGTACTGTGTTGTGACTGAGCTGGAAAAGTGATTTCATGTAAACTTAGGTGAAAATAGAAGAATGAATACTCTTCTATAAGAAAAATTAATGTAGCTAGCTAATCTTGTTTTGTGTTCAGGTTCAGTGTGGTGACTTCCCTCATCTGTTGGTGTATGGACCATCAGGAGCTGGAAAAAAGACAAGAATAATGTGTCTGTTAAAGGAATTATATGGTGCAGGAGTGGAAAAACTAAGGATTGAGCATCAGAGCATAACGGTAAAAAAACCCCTTCTCATCTGCTGTGATGTAATGTGAATACTGATGTATTTCTGTTGTGAGGCCTTTAAATTTATATTTTGTATTTATTTGAGTTTTAAAAATAATCCTTTTTGCTCTCAATATCTTCAGACTCTTTAATCAGACCAGTTTGGTTACATGAACAAATAACTCTGTCAGATGTTCTTGTTCATTAGGTCTTCATGAGATTTTGTTTGTTTGTTTTCTATAGCTGGTTGGTTGGTTTTGTGGTTTGTTTTTTTGTTTGTTTTGTTGGGAGTTTTTTTTGTTCACAAGTCAGCTTGGACAATAGCCTGTACTGTGATAGACTAGCTCTCCATTAGATATACAGAATTCCATTTGTCTGTAAAAATAACCCTTAATTTAAAAATTATATGATTTTTGCATATATACAAATTTTAACTTGTTTTCTCAGTCTCATAGTGACAATTTCAGCATTGGTAAATAAATCAATTTGAATTCAATCTGCCTTGTCTTAGGCATTTAATTGTTTAGTATTAAAAGTTTATATTATCCATTCAAAGTCCTTATTATGGAAGGCTTAACCAGCAACGGGTTATCAAGCTTTGTTGATAAGTAGGTTATTTAATGCTTGCTTTTTAATTCTCAGTAGTAGAATGAATATAATACTTGGACTGGATGATAGAAATATAGGAAGTCTTTATAACTGTTTGGACCCAAATTCATTGGTGATCTAAGTACTGGTGCTTTCTTTAAACAAAGTACAGAGTTGAAATCCTTTGCCAGGAGACGTAAACAGCTTCTTTGGCTTTGTCCAGAGATTTTCCCTCCAAAAACTTTTATTTGGGGAGACGAGGTATCATGTAGTTTGAACAGCTGACTCCAATAATAAGATTTCTTTTTACAAAACTCAGGAACTATGGTGTTGCTATAATAATTATTACTGTTATTATTTTACAGACTGGATGTCAATACTGCTTTGGAGGTGGGATGTGGGAGGGTAGGTGGTGTATAGCAGTTCTTTGATCTCTGAGACTTTTGGTTTGCCTGTGACCTAGTCAGTTGTAGTCTGTAAAATTTTTGCATCAGATTTTTAGAACACCCTTTCTGAAATTTAATATGCTTACTTTCTACATAGGCACCTTCTAAAAAGAAAATTGAAATCAGCACCATTGCAAGTAATTATCACCTTGAAGTTAACCCAAGGTAAGTGTACGGTAAAAGTGTCCCACTTCAAATATAGGTCACTGGCCATATTGCCAGTTGTTTCAGCCTGGGTATAGAAGGGCCTGATTGCCCAATTGGTTGCCTGAGAAAATTAGATAATAGTTTATGGGTTTGGACTGCAAATGAGATTAGGGAGAGGATTTTTAATTGAACAGTGCTAAATGAACAAAAATTTGGATTACTATATATTAATGATAGTAATGTTCTGCCTAACTAGCCACATAATCATGCTGATGTTGAGGACTGGGCAACAGAAACAATTCTGGATTCATAGATCTAACCATTTAAGTTGAAATTGAGAACTTTATTGGAACCAACACAAACAAATACAAACATACAGTGATTTGAAAGTAAGTGAGGTTTACCCAGTAACTCTAAGGAGTTTAGAGCATAGGAAAGAACACCACCACAAAATACTGGGTAGTATCTTATCATGAGCGAGGTCAGATGTTGATTTTAAACAACAGAAGCTATAATGGTGTACTGTATGTCTTGACAGTTGTGAAATTGCTAGTGACAGTTCACTGACCCAAAGTAAATACCTATATTTACCTGAAACCCTTTAATCTTGCTTTAAATCACATGAGAGTAAATGTCATTGTGTGCTGCGAGGCTTTGGTTTTGTTGGCTTTGTCTGGGTTGCAATTACAAGACAATGTCTGTCCTTTCAGCTTTGTGCTTATTGCTAAACCTTTTCTTATGTTGCTCTGTTTTAGAAGCTCTTCCCGTATACCATGTCTCCTTTAAAAGCTTGTTCTGCAGCTAATCTCTGTATTGACTAGTGGATATCTGCTGGTATTCTAATACCCAAATAATTAGAGACTTTTATTGGTAATTAACTGTTTGAATATGTTATTTTGGTGATACAAAATTTGTGACCGTTCAATCCTCTGCTCTGATAACCTACTAATACTTCTATTACTCTTCATAGAGTAGTTTTAGCTTGTAACATAGAAAATAATTGTATTATACTTTTAAATATAAAAATTTCTGAAAGTGTAGAGCTGATGTATTGGTTATTGTATATGAGTTTTGATTAAGAGTTAGTATATTGATTCATTGGCTTTAAGTGATCAAACAATTGTGTTTATGTCCAACCAGACAGTGAACCTGCGTGTGCTGTGCTATAGTCTGTAAAGTTTGATTGAATTATAATACTGGGAAATCATGTTGTGCATCTTCAGTAACATGGGACATGATAAATGGCCAACAGGTAAAGGAGATTAACTTCTGAGAAGGCTTCTGCAGACATTGAATTTATTTGGAACTTTATTAGCTAGAACTATTCCTTTTCCTCCAAAAGGAGGATATTGCCTGAGTTCCAAAGCATTGTCTGCTGGTCACTTGACTAGGTCGGGTAGGTGCCCTAAAATGCGTTCTCCCTGAGTAAGTGGGTAGTGAAAAAGTAAGGAACAATAAAAATTAAGTCTGGCTTTCTTCATTTGTTTTCCTGGAATATTTGGTGTGGTCACATAATATCCAGGTTAATCTTTCACCATGAGCTTAAAACTCTTGGTTCTCTGTTACTGCAGAGAATAAGTTATCTTTAAATATTAGGAAACTATTTTAATGACTTCCCATTTCCAAAAACCGTCCTGTCTCATAAGTAGAACCAGTTTGTTTCATTTTGGTTTTTGGGCTGTAATCAAAGGCCTGCTCCCTTGCTGAAGGACAGGTCTCTGCAGTCAAAGTCAGTGTAGCCTGTTCAGCACATTGTGAACTGTTGAGCTAATGTGGTTCTGTCTGTTCTGCTGCCTTCTCTTTGGCAAGAATGAGGAAGGTTTGGCTGAGTGGGGACTACAGCAGGACAGACTAATGTTTTTTCATTTGCTTGCCAGTGAAATATTGCAGAGCTACAGCTGCTTCTGTGAAGGCAATGGTCTGGGGATGCTGAGGGGTGTGAGGTTTTTCCTTTTTCTTTGCTTTTTTGGTAATCTAGCTTGCAAGTCAATCCCCAGTGATTGTCAAATCTGGGTCAAACTAGCTGAGCTACTAACCTGGGGCCTGAGAATGCTGTGCAGTGCTACTGTAGTGGGTAGTGAGGAAAAGAGGCAGGAGGAGAGCTAGTATTTCCCCATGTTTTCCTGCCTTCTAAGAGGGGAAAAGCTAACCATCTGAACGGTGATAGTATTGCAGTATTGGTATTTTACTGGGAACTCTTCATAACTTCAGTGACAGTATAAATTGGGGAATGACCTATTAGAGAGCAGTGTAGGGGAAAGGGACCTGGGGGTCCTGGTGGACAGCAGGATGACCATGAGCCAGCACTGTGCCCTTGTGGCCAAGAAGGCCAATGGCATCCTGGGGTGTATTAGAAGGGGGGTGGTTAGTAGGTTGAGAGAGGTTCTCCTGCCCCTCTACTCTGCCCTGGTGAGACCTCATCTGGAATATTGTGTCCAGTTCTGGGCCCCTCAGTTCAAGAAGGACAGGGAACTGCTGGAGAGAGTCCAGCGTAGGGCTACAAAGATGATTAAGGGAGTGGAGCATCTCCCTTATGAGGAACGGCTGAGGGAGCTGGGTCTCTTTAGCTTGCAGAAGAGGAGACTAAGGGGAGACCTCATTAATGTTTATAAATATATAAAGGGGGAGTGTCACGAAGATGGAGCCAGGCTCTTCTCGGTGACAAACAATGATAAGACAAGGGGTAACGGGTACAAACTGGAACACAGGAGGTTCCACTTAAATATGAGAAGAAACTTCTTCTCAGTGAGGGTAACAGGACACTGGAACGGGCTGCCCAGGGAGGTTGTGGAGTCTCCTTCTCTGGAGATATTCAAAACCCGTCTGGACATGTTCCTGTGTAACCTCATCTAGGTGATCCTGCTCCGGCAGGGGGATTGGACTAGATGATCTTTTGAGGTCCCTTCCAATCCCTGACATTCTGTGATTCTGTGACTGCTGTTCAAGTTTAGTTTTTTTCCAATCTAGGTGATTCTGTGATTAAGCATATAGGATGTTCCTAGCATGAAGGGGGAATAAACCTATGCATTTAAACTAGTCCTTTGTGCCAGGCATCCTATTATGTGGTTAGACCTAATTTTTCATCTTACAATGGGTACAAATGTTCACATTGTGTGTTTTGGCCCGAATCATAGGTAACAAAAGTTTCAATTTGTCATACCAGAAAAATAAGTTTTAGTTTAGTAAGTCAATAAAACATTTCACAGTGTTTTCACTACTTCCCAGTACAGGGTTTCTAATCCAGCTGTGCCTGTGTAAGATTTGGCTTGTATTGATTATTGGGAGGGTAACTTTCAACAAAGTCTGTGTGTTGAGTGTAATTCTAAGCTCAACAGCTTCGGAATTCTTTTGACATTCTAGTTCAATTGGTTGACCAAGAGGCTGCTTAGGAGGATGTATTTTATATGTGATATAAAGTTGTTTTAAAACAAGTTTTATTCAAACTCCTGGTACAGTGATGCAGGAAATAATGACCGTGTAGTAATTCAGGAGCTCTTGAAGACAGTAGCACAATCCCAACAGCTGGAGACAAGTACTCAACGAGATTTTAAAGGTAAGTAAAAATACTTAAAACCAAAGTACTTTTTAAACCTGTCTTTCAGAGATTTGAGCTGTTTTGTTTGTACCTGTATATTGCATGAGGGCACACATGAATCTTTCCCAAATTAAACAGCCTCCCATTTTTCTTCCGCTGTGAAAGTATCTTGAGTGCTTAAACACTGGGTTGTCTCTTGTGTTGGTTTCTTAGGAGGACAGGGTGTAGTTGAATGACTGTGGCTGTCTTTTGCAAGTCCACCATTGAAATGCGCTGTAACTTAATGATCTACAGCAGTACTTGAGTTATGGACTGCTGAGGCTTAATATTGAGCTGAGAGGCAGGTTGATTTTTATGGCAAACAGTGCTGTGTCAGTTAGGTGTTAGCTCATTATTTGTAGTGTTCTGGGGGGGTGAGCTATCTTAGGCAGAAAGTCTTTAGCAGCTTTCATTTATCCATAGCGTATGGAAGGACACTGGGTAAGAAAACTAAGAAGGCTTTCTTTGAATTTTCCAAGACACATGTTGCTACAGCTGGCTTATCTTTTTCTCTCTGTGAGTAAATTGAAAGCAAAATCAGAACTACATAACAAGAGGTTGAAAGGGAGAAGAATTCTTGACAGGGCAGAAATTAATGGAAAATGGTCATGGATTTAGTACTTGGTCTCATTTTCCTCACTGTACTCAGGAAGTTTCACTAAGTTGCTAGACTCTGCCTCTACCAGTTATTGATGTATTTCTCCTTACAGCTGCAGTCATAGCATGCACCTGAAAGTATCTGGTAAGCTATCAGATCTCCTTAGGCTGCATATATATAACCAGAAGAGAAATGGGAGAAGAGGAATGGGCTGACTTGTTGTTCCAGGCTTTTCTCACTGCACCACTCAGAGTCCTGAAATGAGCCATCTATGAGTTGCCTATGGAGGAACCTGTAGAAAGTAGCTGATTAGGTTAGCTCTTCATGTTAGGTGTCTCCTGATTGTTCTGAAGCATTTTTGAAGTATGTTTTTCTTTTTTTCTTTAAAATACAGTGGAAAGGTGCTGCAGGTATAATAACAAGGCAGCTCCTTTGTTAAGCTAAGACACTGGATTTAAATATAGAAGGTACTGAGAGGAGTCTTCAAGACACTTTTGCTTTTTGATATGCCCTTATGCAATATTCTTTTGCATGTCTTAAAAATTCCTTTAAAAAGTTTCTGTGGTAATTATTAAAGTGAAAGCTTCTACACCTACCTGGATTAATTCTTGGCACTGAAGTGGTACAGGCTCTGCTCTGAAGAAATTGACATTCTAGGACATGAACATAGAGTATGAAGGAGCAGAAGATTATACAGTGATAAAGGCATGCAGGTTGTCTTAATCTTTATTTTCCTCTCTGTGGAACCATGCTGCCTTTTTCTGCTTGTATCATTTATTTTGGTATTATTGCTTGTATGTCAAAGTACTCTTAGGAAGATTTGATATTAATAAAAAACCCCACTATCTTTAATCCTTTTTCAGTGGTGTTGTTAACAGACGTCGACAAGCTCACTAAAGACGCTCAGCATGCTTTGCGGAGAACGATGGAGAAGTACATGGCGACGTGCAGGCTGATCTTGTGCTGCAACTCCATGTCTAAAGTTATAGGACCTATTCAAAGCAGATGCCTGGCTGTACGAGTGCCTGCTCCCAGCATTGAAGATGTATGTTGAAATAGAAGCAAAAATAAGTTATTTATTATTTAAAACTTCTTACTAGATAAGTTCTTACTGTGGAGTTAGAGAATATTTTATTTCCTCAGTGGCCTAGTTTTAATTTGTGGTGGGTGACTTGTCAAGTATGTCTTACGAAAGACTGGTCCATCTCTTGTCCAGAAATGTTTCAAACAGGAGAATCTATAGGTGATAAACTGTTGCTAAGTGTTACACTCCCTGCTATCTGTGTTCTGTCTAGATTTGCCATGTCTTGTCCACTGTGTGCAAGAAAGAAGGCCTCACTCTTCCTCAGGAACTGGCTCAAAGGATCGCAGAGAAATCTGGCAGGAATCTTCGGAAGGCACTACTTATGTGTGAGTCCTGCAGAGTACAACAGTAAGTCATAGCTAAAAATTCATGTAAACTATACTCTCAGACACAAAAATGAACTTACTTCATAGGCCTTGTTAAAAATAGGTGCCAGTTTGCTTTGATTTTAATTTTTTTAAAACATTATTATGTAGGTATCCTTTTACTGCGGATCAAGATATTCCTGAGATGGACTGGGAAGTTTATTTGAGAGAAACTGCAAACGCTATTGTCGGTCAGCAGACGCCACAAAGGTAGATGAATACATTTGTTTGCAGCTGTAAATTACGGTTTTGGTGCACTCTAGAACCTAAATAAATGTTCTATTTAAAATTGTGGCATCTTTACTTTTATATGTAATTTTCTGGCATTTTTACTGGAGTTGGTACTTTGCAGCCAGAGGAAGTGAGCTTTAAAATTACCAGAGAAGGGTAATGAGCTTCAGGAAATGAAATAATTGTTGGTTTTCTCTGTTGTAGTAATGAAAAGTGAGCATAAGCTTAGTTGTGTGTTATGCTATCTTTTTTTGAGGGAAGAGGGAGAGTTGTTGGGTTTGAGTTTTGGGTTGGTTTTTTTTGTTTGTTTTATTTTAATGCTTTTGTTTCATCCTCTTTAGCATAATGCATCTTTGTAAAAGAATTGGAAATGAGAAAGCGTTGCTTTTTTTTTTTTTTAAAGCACATTAGGAGATACTTTTTATGCAGCTATGTCATACACAGCTTTGCTTTAGTCTGTTCAGTATATTACATGAGATGTCACTTAAATCTTGTATTTAATCTTGATGTCAGGTCAGAGGCTACAAGCATTTAAAGTTGAGAATTGATAACTTACTCCTCTTGTAAACAATGAAGACAGAAAAAACACTGTAAATTACTCTTGTGGCTCTAATCAATTCTGTGGTGTCTTCTCAATCTTAAGCATGAATAATAACCTAGATATGAAGGGAAATGAAAGGGAGCCAAGCCTGAGACAAATTCTAATTGCCTTGTAGCTTCCAGATAACTGAGACTGTTGTAACTAGAATATATGTAACTTATCTTACTGTTTTGAATAAAAGGTAATATGTAGCATTTGAATTGAAACTGGATGACTTGTTCAATTCTTCTGGGTTTAAAATAACACCTAAAACCAAAAACAGGAAGAAAAAAAACAACTTTGCTTGGATTGACTTCTTTCTTTTTTCCTGCAGTGTGTTTCACAAATGGTGAAAACACATTAGCATGCTTTGGGGACATACTTCTGATATTTTGTGGTGTCTTTCCAACAGGCTTTTAGAGGTCCGTGGACGGCTTTATGAGCTCCTGACACACTGCATTCCGCCTGAGATTATAATGAAGGTAATTCAGCTATCTAGCTCTTAATGTGTTATAAATATTAACACTATGACAGTCTCAATTTGGGTTTAAAAAAAGCACAACACACCAAAATATCACAAACTATGCAGATACTGAATAAAAGCTGTGACCTTTACAAATAGACATGCATGACCAAAAGGTACTTCTTTTCTCGTTTTTTCCTTCCACTGGAGTAACCTAAATAGTCCAGTTAATTGCTCTGAAGCAGTAATTAAAGACCTCATTCTTGCAAACACTGGTATGTAGCATTCATATCTCATGATCCTCAGTCAGTATACTAGACTGCTTAGTTAAGGTCCTGCCTAAATATATTAGGCATGATGGTTTGGAGTTGTGTAGATTTTGGAGATGGGAAGATTCCGTTGTCTAATTGGAAAATGTAAACGTCTAGTTTATTTTTGTTGCAGTCTTCCTTGTTCACACTTTTGTGGAAAGGTTTGCTAAAACCTGTTCTGTGATCACATAACAGCAGCATCATGGCTTCAAGACATCGTCTAGTGGTCAGGGAGATGTTGGGATGAAGGTTGGACTTGATGATCCTAGAGGTCTTTTCCAGACTATATTATTCTATGATTCTATAGCTGAGTAAAAACAAAGGAGGACATGCTTTGTCCCCCTGAAGATGTCTCAGGACAGTTTCTGTATTGAAGCATAGACATATTTTATGGGCTAATTTTGATATGATTTGTGTTTTTCTATAAAAGTTTTGTTGTTAAAAGCTCAGTATTTGCTGTACCCTAGTGGAGACGTTTGCTGAAGGATGCTAGACCTGCAGGCTTCTTCAATGATAGAAGTAATCTTGGGAAGGAAAAACAAAATAAAAACATGCACATCCCATTTAATTTTGGACAGGATGAAAGGATGCTGAAGACAATTCGAGCAGAACAAAGATTAAAGCTAATATTTGCAGCTTGCCCTAGGTGGACTTTGCCATCTGGCATGATTACAAGATAATAAATTTATTTTCACATTAATTTCTGTTTTCTGACAGTTTTGGTGATTGGACCAAAAGTCCATTTAGTTTAACCCTCCTTTCTTATGGTAGGTTACTGGATCCTGTGTTGCCCTGTTCGGGGACTGTTGTCATCAGGCCAGATGTTCTCTGTCCACTCCCTCTCCATAAACTTGAAATGATCTAGAGATACTTTCTGACTTAATCTTGACTGTTTCAATAGAGATTGATTTCAGCTATTTTATTGTCTCAGATCTAAAAAAGTGCATTTTTGGTTTTTTTGAAATGACTTAAGTATTGTTGTAAAGCATCTTGAGTGTGTCTGCTCATACTTACATAAACCTAAACAGATACACTTAAATTTTAAGTAAGACCCTTCCTTGTTATTTATTCATGTTTCTTTTTGTGCTTGATGCTGTTGAGATAGGAATTAAGTAATTTTAATAAACTTACTGTCTCTGTAAAAATTCTCCCCGGGGCCATGTGCCTGCATGCAGTAGAGGTTATAGTATTTGGAGATGAGGTTAATTTATTTTCTTTATTAAGACATAAGTAATTTTAGTATATGATTTTTCCCATCTAAGAACACAATAGGTAACACGAGGAAATTATCTGGAAAGAAAGTTCTGAAGAGACATGTTTCCATGAATCTAGTTCTGTCGAATAGGTGGTGTAACGATTCTTGAATATCTTTTCTGTTGGATTCATGAATGAACTATTGGTCATAGCTTGGCAATTTTCAGAGAAATGAAGTTGTCCTCTTAAAAAATGTGATTCTTTTTTTCAGGGTCTCCTGACAGAGCTTCTAAATAACTGTGATGGGCAATTGAAAGGAGAAGTTGCCCAGATAGCAGCCTTCTATGAACACCGCTTGCAACTGGGCAGCAAAGCCATTTATCATCTGGAAGCATTTGTTGCAAAGTTTATGGCAATTTACAAGAAGTTTATGGAGGATGGACTAGATGACATGATGTTCTAACTCTGCCCAAAGTTGTACACAGGATGTGGTGCCACGATGCCAGTAACATTGCAAATGTTGTCTACTGCTTCATGCTTGATTGCATGTGGGTCTACTTCAAAGTCAAATATTGTGTTTTGTTATTAATATAAAACACAGTGAACTAAAGAACAATATTTGTTCAGTTTTAGAAACCAGATGGATTGACAGCCATAAACCCATCTGTACAAAATACATTAGACTTTCAGAAAGACAACAAGTTGCCTTGGAAGATGTATAAAATTGTAGTCGCTTTGCAGCATTTATAAGCTGGCATTAAGAGAGAATGTGGCTGCCACATGCATTTGTGATGCTTTGTGGGCAGGGCTGTAAGCAAATGGTGATTTTTCCATGTAGTGGTAAGTTCCAGTTTGAACACTTATGTTCTGCCTCCTGATTTATATATCCTGCAGGTTGTCTGGCTTCTTTTCTTTTAGCCACCCTGCCTTCTGTGGTGTGCTGACACAGACTGTTGTCTGGCTCTTGTTTGTAAGCAGTTGCATTGAAATTGTGGATGAGCAACATTTGTGTGGCTTGTAAATCAGTTTGACAACAGGGAACATTTTGTTTAGAAGGAATATACCTAGATAAAGCAAGGCCTCTTGCTGTCTGATACTGAATATTATCCCTCTGACTGCAGTTTGACCAAGGGTGAGATTTCAACTTTTAACAAGTAGTTTTTCACCTCTTAAGTGGATGTGACATTTTTTTAAATGGCAAAATAAATTGTAAAAATATGAGCCAACACATGAAATGTTGAATTTAGTGTTTTACACTATCTGTACATTCATTTGCTTTGACTTTCTTTCAGAAAAGTGGGATATCACTCCCCCCTGCCCCAGTGTAAGACTAAAGGGAGTGACTAAAGTTTAAAAAACCCCAAACAAACCAAAAAAGCAACCCCTCAAAATAATTTAAAAACTAGCCAACACCAACTGTACTACTTCATGATGCAAGTCTTTCACATGTTATGTCTGAATACTCTGGTACCCTAAAAATTAATGAATTCATACTCTAGGTTAATTACTAGGTATTATTTAAAGATAAAATAAACTAAGTATTGTTCCCCACCCTCATTTTTTTTATCAGGGAAGGGTTAATATTTGGAGATATATGTCAGAGCTATTTATCCATAATGGCAGGTTTTTTGGAAGCTAGGGCCTTCCCTCCAGTAACTAATAAAGAAATAATCTCACTAGTTACTTGTAACTGTCATCCTCTTACAACGTACAAAAGGCAGTATTCATCCTTAAGGAGGTAGTGTCACTGCCATTCTCAGGAACTTGACCATCCTATGTGTGGTGTGAAGGTACAGATTACCTTCAGATATGTTCTCAATAAGATGGTGCTGGCCTGCCTCATGTTCAACTGGTCTTAAAATTGAAGTCTACAAGTTGGATTTTTTTTCTTCCTTCTGATTTTGTCCCCAGAATCCACAGCACTGGGAGCTTGTCAAGAGTGCAAGTGTCTTGACTGTTGGAGATCCTGGAAAACCATTACCATTAAATTAGTCAGTGATAGTGGAAATTAGTACTTAAATCCCTTACAAAGAAGAGCACAATAATGGTAGGGGAACATAATTACTGCATGTACAAATTCCCTGCTCTTTCAGGAGCCTTGTCTTATCTACTTGTTTTTAAAAGCTGAACAAGCTTTACCATTTATCTGCTACAGCTATAGTGTGTGATGAAGCAAAAGTGTAAGGTCAAAAGATGATGAATGCTTCCCCTCCTCCCCCCCCCCCCAAAAAAAAACCCACAACCAAAACCAAACCACCAAACCAATCCCCAAAAATAATGTGGGAGAAGAAGAATGGATGTAGGGATTTGTGAAATACAGTTGAAATGCACAGAGACAGTATTACTGTGGAGGGGGGGAGAGGCAGGAGCTGGACTAGAGGTTTGTCAGTTGGAGGAGGCAGTTTCAAAAGATCTCAGTGGCTTTGTCTAGGAGACTGAAACCCCAACATAAATCTCTCTGTAGGTGGTGTTGCTGCCTCTTGAAGCTTCATTTTTATCATGTTCTACTGTGGATATAGCAAGAGTAGTCAAGGATGGAAAAATGGGATAATGATCAGGGATCGCTCACAGAGGAAATGCCTATCATTGTTCCCAAAACCCAGCGTTTCCCCTAGCTGATTTAAACACATGTCCACAGAATCTCCTGTCTCCGCATTTATTCTTCCTTTCTGCCTTTTAAGGCAATTCTTTTCTTAAATGATCAGTAAGTTGCACTTTTTGGGAATCGTTTCTTAGAGGCTGAGAGCCACCACAGATGCTGCTTCTCCCCCCCTTTTGGGTAGCTGTAGCACTTGCTTAGAGGCAGTGTGGTGCAGAACTGAGTTCCTGGGCTGTGCTGGAGGAAGCAGGGACCAGTAACCTCCATCACTTGTGCTGTGCATTGACAAATGGGGCTGATGGGAATCTAACAGGTGGCTGTTACAAAAAAAAGGAAAAAAAGGAAGAAACAAAAAGGACCTTTCTGCCATTTTGTCCCCTCATGAGGCTACCATGCAACCCGTTTACCAGAAAAGCAGAACTTTAGCCTGGCAAGCAAGGGTCTTCCATGGTGGGTGTGGTTGCCTCCACAGCCAGCAGGCACACAGTCCAGTGGCAGTGTGGTGGACCTACACTGAGCACTGCACACCTGCTTCACAGATCAAGTGGGAGAGGCAGTGCAGAAAGACTTTTAAACACTGAATTGCACAGGACCAACCTCTAGATGATCCATTTCTTCAGCTTTTGAGACCTGCTTAGAATTGCTTCTGAATTGCATGCTGAGAGGATTACCCTTGCTTTTATCCAGAATTGCCTCCTGCTAGTTCTAAAGGAAAACACCAAGCTGCTTCTACCCAGGTGGACTTAAGCACTGAACAAGTCTAAGAGGTTGCAGAGGAGTCAGCTTCATGCTAGCACAGAAAGCCAGAGGTGAAACTGATCTTTAAAAAAATGATCAAGAAACTAAAGACAGCAACTTCTCTGTTAAAACTTTCTCTGCTCTGCAAAGACCCAGCTGTGCAAAGTGAGTGGTGCACTCAGACTTTATTCCCTGTTTCTGAAGGCCAAATGTTAACTCCTGTGAGAAACATTATTTTAAAAATCACATTATTTTTAGACATCCATGATAAACAACTCTACTTGAGCATTAGTCATAATAAACATATTGTCTGATTGGAGGATGGTTTTTAAAATGTATTTTGTCAAAGAAATTCATATTAGTTAACATGAGGAATGTCCCCTTCTCTATCAAAGAACTACCCTGATCATCTCAGGCTAGAAGGTGAGGTAGATAAGAGAAGAGTTCATTATCACAAATTTTTCTTCCAGTTTAGAGAATTTAAGATTACAGTTCATTGATACAAAATAATAGCTGTAATTTGTCCTGTTGGAAAGAGCTCTGCTATGCCTGAGCAGCCTTTAATCCTTCTTGCTTAACATTTCCTGCTTGCACTTATAATTAGTGCTGTACAAATTTTTTCCATTGGATTTCAATCAATGACTCAAACCAAAGCCCAGTGTTGCAGTCTGCTCAACACAAGTTGTCTTAACGAGACAGTGAAATGTACTTCTGGTTCTTGAGGGCCAACATAACTTCTCTTGATTTTTATTTTTCATAAGGAGAGAAGCAATGCAAATACATAAGCATGCAAAAAAAATGAATCTCTATGGTTGAAAGTGCCCTGTGGGTCAATCAACTGTGCATCACATGAGTTGCATGTCAGGAATTAGTTGCACATCACAAACTGACCAAGATTAAAAGAGTTTACCATTAACTTTAATACACTGGGGAATTGACTCATAATTTTCTCTGTCATTAAATCTGAAAATATTTTCAGGGCAACTGAGTTTGTGGTTTTTTTTGTGTGTGGTTTTTGTTTGTTTGTTTTTGTTTTTTTTTAAAGCAGTGGATGCTTCGCTTGTCTGAAGAATAAGTCTATTAGCAGTTAAACTCCTATGATAGATTTTCTTCTACAGTTATGTGCAGTGTGTGTGTGCTGAACTTCTGGTAGAAATTGTACGCTCTGTTTCAGCAATCCTGGAGCGAGTAGTTATTGTCCCAATCATTTGTGCATTAGGTGGTATTTCAGTGGGGGTGTGTTTGGCATCTCTTAAATAGGAGTGAGACAAGATAATACAAGCAGAGGGAGCCTGAAGCATGTAACTAACTTCACCACTAACATCACCAGCCCATCTACATTTCTCCTGGCAGATGTGCTAGGAGTGTCCTCACTCTGACCCCAGAGTGATTAAAATCAGTTCTGGTTCAGTAGCAATGTGTGTGGGTAGCTTAGCAAGACAGGAGTACCTGCAGCTTGGAGGAGTATCTGTTTTGCTGTGTCAAGGGAAACCCCTGCCTTTGATCTGATGAGGTGCTTTACCAGGAACCTGTCCCTGGTAGTCCTTTAAGTGACTTTCAGCTCTTAATCAAATTACAGCTTCTTATATCCATGGAAGTCCTGTAGTTGTTTTTAACTCTTTCTCGGAACCATCTCACAGAAGTTAGTCAATCAATATTATTAACTTTCTATACAGAGTTCTCAGTGTTATTCCCAAAGTAATTTCAGCCATGATAACTGTGGGAGTCCTAGCTCTACCTTGTTCACACTATCTTCTCTTCAGGGTCCCTTTGAACTATGTCAGTGATGCCCTTGAGAATTCTTCTCCTCTTCAGTTCCACTTCTCACACGGTTTGCAAAGGAAGCTGAAATACATGAAATTGATTTCCAAGAAGAAAGGTGGGAGGAAACAGCAGGAGCTGGCTTGAGAGTGGCTGGGGACAGGTAGAGGAGGTCAGCTACCAGAAAGCATGAAGACAAGGCAGGGGGGACTTCAGACACTTGAAGGGCAGCTGTGACGGAGATGTCTTTTTGCTTAGGAACCATTTGCCCAGACTGGGATCTACAAATATTCCTTGTAGGAGGTGAGCAAGGCTCATGATTTTCTGAAGGCTGAAGCACTCAGCCAGAAGTGGGAGAGCTGGATTCTGCACTTGCTCTATCCAAAGAGATTTAAACTAGGGTGATTCATTTTGTTTCCTGTTAGTGTGTTTATTTTATAAATTTCACTGTTACCTAGCAGTGCATTTAGGAGGGAAGTTAGAGGTTAAAATGAGTTGTTAAAATTCTGCCTTCTCTTTTTGCCTGGAAATAATTTCCATCGTGTATCAGTGACTAACCTGTTTGATGATGTCCCTGCCTTTCCCATCCAACTGTTCATTTGAAGCCCCTGTGAGATTTGCTGAATCAGTGATCTGCACAGCTGCATTTGAGAGCAACAGGAACACTGGGATCTCTTAAAAATAGTAGCAAAAGTGTAAATTGACTATAATTTCTGAAAATGATGGTCAGTGAACTAGTTACTGCCTAACATATGTAATTCAAATCCAGCTTGCTCATCTATTTTCCCCACCAGCCCATTGGGTTGGCAGGGCTCAGGAGGGGGTAAATCCATCCCTTTTGTTGAAGTGGTCCACTGCAGCCAAGGTTCATGGGTTAGAAAGAGAACAAACAAAAGAGCCTGGTTTAAGTGCCTGAGGATGCACTTGGGAGTGGAGGAGTCCTGGGATATGTCTATGGCAACCATATGCCCAAGAACAGAAAAAGACAAGACAGTTTCTGCATGTTTGTCCACCCTAAACCGTGGGAATTTCAGGTAGCCCCAGCACTTCTATTCCTCCCCAAAGCTCCAGGCTGCAATGTCCATCAAACCACTCTGCTTTACAGCCACCAATGCCCCTGTCCTGCCCGGCACAATCAGTGCTTCCAAATCCAGAGCTGCTGTCTTCTATTCCCTAATGTTCCAAATCCCCTCTTTCATGAGGACACTCCAGTAGCTGTAATACTCCAACCAGTCTTAAATCTTCTCACTTCCTTACACCTCCTTTTCTGCCAGTCTGGCACTAGAATTGCCCCTTTTTTCCACCAAGCCCCAGCACATACCTGTTCTCATTCCAGTTTCTTTGGCTGTGGCTAGCAAGCCTTGACCAGGGTAACAGTTCTTCAGTAACCTTGCCTGTGAAAGACAAGGTCTGCCTCCTGCCTTTGATGCTGTAGATTGAAAGGGACCTCTGGAGGTCATCTTGTCCAACGCCCTTCTCCAAGCAGGTCCAGCCATACTGGGTTGCTCAGCCCTCACCTGCTGAGGTTTCAGTATCTCCAAGGACACAGAACCCACCACCCATCTGGGCAGCCCATTTCACTGCCCTCATAAGGCAAATATTTTTCTAAAAATTTCTAATTGGAACCTTCCTTTACACATTTAAGCTCAGTCAGGAGATCCCCAGTCAGCTATGGTGGTCTTCTACCATGTCTGCTCAATTTTCCACACATGAAATGGAGTGTTCCTGTTCTTGGAAGAGGTTGTGCTCCAACGTGTTGTAGATCAGCAGGCTGCAGTAGAATACATTGACAAATTTTGTTTACAAAACTATGTAGAGATACCTGAATATGGGGCTGAAGGGAATGTGCTGATGTTAAAAAAAAAAGCTGCTGGCTTTATCAGTAGAAAGCTTGCATTTTACTGGCCAGACTGGCCAGACCTTGTAAGAGGTACTTTTTCTCTTCAGGTTCCCATAAAGGCCCTATGGCAACTTTGGCATGGTTTACCATTAAAATACCTTTTTTGTGTATTTTTAACTTATTTTCAAGACACCGTATACAGTTATAAGGAGCAGAGTGTGAGTATGGGGCAATTGAAGACCAAGAGATGGAGACCTACTGTCCTGCTCCCTCTCTTGGCTGACCCAGTGTTTCCCAAATAAGTTTTCTTGTTTTAGCCATGACAACTTACTTTGCTGCATTAAATGTGATGCTTTTAGTTGGAAGTCTGTGACAGCCAGCGAATGGCACAGTTTCACTATAGCTAAATGTTGCCAATGTGGATTTTTGCTGCAAGCAAGCTGGTGTTCTTTTTTAAACTTGCAATAGTATGTTCATGTCAAATGATTTGTTGTGCCAAATTATGAAGGCAACACTTAGCACAGTCCTAGTCACAATGAGATCTGAGAGGCATGCTAGTGAAGCATACATTTTGAGAAATCCATGGAATATTTTAATGTGCTTTTTACCACTTGGAAGCCTTCTGCAAAATGCTATTTTCAGCCTTGAGTGAGAAGGAAGGAAAGGAAATCAGGAGCCCCATCAAAGAGAAGAAAGAAAGAAATCAGAATGACAAAGCAGACAAGGACAGATCCTGGGGGAAGACAGGTATACTCATTAACTGTATTTACATTTCAAAGATGAGTTAACTGCGGTGTTCTCAATCATACCCTACACTTGGGTTCCCTGCCACACACCATGAATAATAAATGCACTTTGGAGGATAGAACAAGTGACCCAATAGGCTTCTTCCACTTTTAATTTCATGGACGATCTTAATTTGAGAGGTCAATACAAATGCCTATGGTAACTAGGCAATTTTAGGCAGTAATTACTAATTAAAACAGAAGGAAAGATGCTGGCTAAGACATTTTCAAATAGATCACAGATAACCTTGCAGGAGCTGATTAACTCAAACAGAACACCTCCTTGGGTGATAGCTACCAAATGATACTTGGAACAGTTTTTAAAATTAAAAAGGATGAGGGAAAAGGATTTATGAAACTCCTGGCTGAGTTTTCTCTGGAGAAAGAATTTTGATAATAAGTGGGATTAGCTGTTTGACAATTAGCAGACAATTAGAAGAAAGACATTTACCCAGTAGGCAAAAATCTCTTATGATAGATTCACACTCATCAAACCTGTTTATGCCAAAAGAGGATAAACAGTGCAGCGCTCACAGGGTCTTAGGTCTAGTGATGTGAGCAGCACTGGCTGCTGCTACCCTGCCAACTTCACGTGGGCTGTGTGGGACTTGATGTGACAGTGCTTAACGTGGCAAGCACAGAACAGAGGACCCCAAGCTGTGCTCGTGGATCCTGGGATGGCTGTGGATGATTTCCCAGGGGTCCACAAAAGAAATCAGGAACAGCACAGCAACTGTCTGGGGAGAAAATTGAGAAATCTCTGCCATGGGAATTTTTATGGACCTCCAAATCAGAAAAAAATCAAGAAGACATTTGCTTTATTAATATTAGTACCTGTAAAGGTGATCAACATTCCTAGATCAGACTATCAGACATTGGAAGCTTTTCTAAAAGTGTCCCTTGGACAGGTGAGGCCTCAAATGATCAGAAATTCAGAGTGGTAGATGCTGTAAAGAAAAGCTGAGCTAGGCTGCCGCTTTTTGCCTCTTTTTTCCCCAGCTTAACAATGAATTTTTTCACATGGTTCCTACAAAAAAGGGATATGTAAGCCAAAAGTGGAGTAGAGGACAAATCTGTTTGATTTTACTGTTGTTCATTCTCCTTTTTTCCATGCTCAGAACGTAAAAGATTCCTAGGTAGGATCCATCTCTCCTAACAGAAGCATCCAAGACTCAGTGTTAAGGTGGAGCTCCTCTCCAAGCTCCTTCAACAAGCAATGGGAAGAGATGAGCAGGTGCTGAACATGAGCTCTTTAAAGCCAACAGATCCTCAAGGTGTATTTCATGGTTCATCCTCTAAAAGGGCTATTTCTTGACATTAACTCCACAGGCAGTATGGAGCACAAAGCTAGACTTACATACAGATCTACAGTTTAGATATCTAAATGAAGCCAGAAAAATCGTACCTTTCTATTCTAAAACCCAGCTCAGAATAGCAAAGAGCACAAGAGGAAAACAAATTAGGATCAAGCACTGCTCAGGAGCGCAGAGCATTTCCCTGCCAGATCCCTTGGCGCAAGGTAGTGCCTACCCTGAGGACTACAAATGCAGACTGTGATGTAGAAATGAAGGAATGAACTCAGTCCTGGTTTTGCCACTGGCATCCTGATCAAAACGAGAATTTCAAATCGAGCTTACAGCTTTATAACATTTGTGACATGCATAAATACATGATCCTTCCAACCAAACCCATGTTTCTACTTTCTTTCCCTGCATAGTCAGGGCCCTGTCCTGGGGCAGCTTCTTTGCAAGAGGCTGAATTTACTCTGATCCCAGGAAGCGCTCGGTACCCTCCAGAGGCAACCATGGTGAGTGGAAGCCATCCCGTGTGGAAGTAGGTCTAACCTATGCCTTAGGCAGCACTTTGCTACACAAGAAGGGGACCTTTGCAGTTTGTTTCATTCTAAACAAGTACATTAACCCCTTGTTGAGGGGGAGGCTTGTTTTTAGAGCCACTGACATTAAAATTCCTTCCAGTTAGGCTAGTACTGTCCCTGTAACATAGATCTTGCTTGGGAACACCTGAACCAGAGCAGGCAGACTAAGGGTATCAGCATTAGGAGAAATCTAGTAGGGACACATTGCACTCTAGGGAAGAATGATGATGAGGGCCTTTGAATCAGGCAATACTGCAGCAGGCTAAAACCTTCCAAGAGAACCGGTCAGGTTCAGCTGAAATAACTGTGCCCATATCTAGGAAAACTAAACATCAAGTGTGCTTGAGTGCAAGGACTGGTAGCTACAATCAGAGGCATTTTTCTGCTGCATTGTGTGGGTTAACAGCCTGCTGAACTGTAGAAACAGGCACGATGGAGAGGCTCAGAACTGCAAAGTGCTGCTGCTGCTTAGTGCAACCTGAAGTTGCACTGAAAAATAGGGAGATGCTGTGGAGTCCTCCTGGCAAGTGTACAAAATAAAGGGAACATTGTCATCAGAGATGAGCAGCAGCAACATTTTGGGCCTGAAAATTATTTTCTGCACTTGCATAATGATACTAACATTTAGGGGAAAAAAAGGAGCACTGCAGAGGCAGTCATTGCAGATGTAGGAGACTGATTAGCTCCTCTAGCTTTTCTACCTAAAAATACAAGATGTACTATGATACCGCTGACGTGAACTCTGTGGGAGGAGGTGAAGGAAATGTGATTACAGATATTACATCCAAATTGAATTAAAGCTGCATTAAAAAACCCTCAGATTACTGCACGGCTCCATGCTATGTTTGAAAACATGATATGCATCTGCTACTGACAGACATGTGAAGAACATGCAGGGGCTTATTTCTCAGAGAACAAATTTGATCTCTTCTGATTGACAAATCCACAGAAACAAAGGCAGGAAGAAAAATTATGGACAGACCTCCCCATCACACAAATAATCATCAACATAGCAGCTGTGTTGCTTGGGATTTTTATTTGTATTTCTTCAAAATATTTACTCTGCATTGTTACCTTAAGCAAAGTTACTTACCTCAGTTTCTTTATCTATAAAAATTGAATTGTGAATCAGATCTTTGCAAAAGACAGCCCTGTAGATAAAAGCATTAATGTTGCATGCTGATGTTAAGAAATAACGATTGCAGCTGACTAGTGGTCACTGGAACACTTTTCTGTGCTATGCTCATTCACTGTACAGGTTTAAATGAGTTATTAAATCCTTTTGAGTCATCCTGGTTTTGCTGACAGGGAGAAAGAACAATCCAGGCTTAAGCATACCTGTCAAGCTTACTTCTAAAACTTTTTTTGCGGGGGTCATGTAGAGGCATACATGGAGACAAGTATCTCTTTGCTTTCTTGGCTGTGATTGCTACAAGGCAATGAAAAAGGTTTCTCAATTATGACAGTGTCACGAATTACTGTCTCTGCCATGAGGGCTTCATACACCTAGTAATTCTCATAAAAGACTGTCTGTCTAATATGACTACAAGTATCATATAGGCTGACAAAGTGAACTGTAATAAAACAGTGCATCTTTCAATTACTTCCTGCATTATTTTACAGTATGTGGCAGAGCACAATAAATTTTAAAATAAAAACTTGGCATGAATGATTATGTAGTTATAAATGAACAACAAACACTCTTAATGCACATGTGAAAAATAATCCAGCAATCACATTTTAGCTATTTTCATGCAACAAAAGACAGCTGGCAGCTGTTTATAAAAAGGGGTCAGTGGGTTAAATTGTGTTCAGTCTGAAATAATAATGCTAGGGAAAAAACCCAGCTCAACAGATATGTATTTTAAGAACAAAATCAAAGAAAACAACGTCACAGAACTTGAGAGTTTCAAAGTAGTCTCCTCCTCATAACTACCCCTCTTGCTCAAAACAAACCCAAGGCTATAAAAAGCTTCAGGAAAGATTTTCAAAGGCGCTGAGCTTTCAAAAGGAAGAAAGCTCCTAAGTATTCTTCATGCATTTCAATAAGGAAACTTCCCCTAGATCTTCCATACTTCAGTCTTCTCCGCGATCACGCACCAATTGGCATGGTCAAAGTATGAATGCGTAACATGTAGCTCAGGAATATGACGTTCTATCAGATCAGCCAACTCTCCTTCTTTAAAAACATGGTAGTACCTCAGCCAGGCCCCACCAGGACCCGTCTGCTGCTGGCTCTGCACAGTCAGGGCCTGTTCATTGACTTCTTTCTGAAGAAAAGAGCCTGTTTTCCTTTTGTTCTGAGCTTGGCAGAAAGCTCCTTGTTTTGGGTGATGGTCTATTTTAAGTTCTTGTCTGACAGCTAATTCTTTCTGATGTGAAATCAGGTCAGGTAAACACACTCCGCTGCAATTGTGAAGAGTATCTGCAGCCATAGGGAACTGTATAGTTGCTTGCCCTAATTCTGAATAGCAACTTCTGAAAGCCTTTGAGCAGCATGACACGGGTACCACAGGTTTAACGGCCGCTTCAAAAGCTGTTGTATTTTCAAAACTTGATTTGCAATGTAGAAAAAAGTCAGAAGCACGTTTCAGAAAGCCACACTCTCTGTTTTTTTCAACTCTTTTTCCTCTGTTTAATTCATTCATCTGAACACCGTAATTGCAGTATCTAATGAGCTCTTCTTGGTGCCACTGACCACCCACATCTAATACTGACTCAAGTGATCTTGAGAACAGAGGCCATCTGACAAATTTCTCTAACACCGTGCATGGTGCTTTTTTCTCCCCTCCACAGGAAGAACTCCTTGCTGTCCTGCGTACCTCTGAAGTCCCATCCAACTTATGACAGGGCTGGTTCAAAGCCAGCTCTTTGTCCTTGTGAAGAATTGATTTTTGTACTCCGTGTGAGCAAGGCTTACCCGAGGAGCAGGAAGGAGGTGAAGGATTCCAGGGAACAAAGATGTCTTGCTTTTCAAATCTTCTCCGTTTTTGCTCCATTGCCCACACATATATCATTATCTGGCCTCCTATTCTCAAGATGCGAGCCATCTCTTTTATTGCTCGCATGCGCCTCTCTTCAGTTGAAAAATGGTGAATGACTAGAAGAGAACAGATAAGGTGAATAAGTACCCCTCGAGGCACTAATGAATACAGAGTATGAGGACAGGGACTGGCTCTGACACACTGGCAGCCGGTGGTTTGCACCACAGGAATACATCATTTATCTTCCATTGTGCTATGTGTTATTGTACTATCTCTAATATCTCTAACATTGTACTGCCTCTAACTCTAAAGAGTTCATAACGCACTGACTTATTTTAAAAACACAGCAGAATTTAGAAACGTCGAAACAAGTGACATCATTCAGATTGGTGATAAACAACATAACAGTCTCGTTTTCTCAATGAAAGGCTACCACTCGGTCAATGCCAAAGCAACCTGGCCCTTTTTTACCCTCACCTAGTGCTCATCTGCTGCCTGAAAGAAGCACTGCTGAAAGACTGAGGCCATATTCAGTCCTTGCAATGGCTGTGCGAGGGATCCTGCTGATGATACCAATTAAAAATGGACAAGGTTAAAACTTCCTGCCCATTTCTCTACCTTTATAGGCACACATTAGTAACAGAGCAGAAAAAATGAACAGTCACTATCAGCCTGGGATACATTTAAATCATCAACATATGGATGAAAGACACTTAGTCAACTAGCATTTGCCTACATCTGCCATCAACAAGTATGTACAATGAAAACAAATAATTAGATAACCCCACTCCTGCTTGATAACTCCCCACATCACACAAATGTGCATGATGTAGAGAACACAGAATCATAGAATGCACTAGGTTGAAAGGGACCTTCCAAGGTCATCTAGTCCAACCCCCCTGAAGTCAGCAGGGACATCTCTAGATCAGGTTGCTTAGAGCCCCATCAAGCCTGGCCTTGAACGCATCCATGAATGGGGCCTCCACTACTCTGGACAACCAGTTCCAGTGTTCCACCACCCTCAGAGTAAGAACTTCTTCCTAATATCTAATCTAAATCTACCCTTCTCTAGTTTAAAACCATTGCCCCTCATCCTATCACTGCATGCCCTTGTAAACAGTCCCTCTGCAGCTTTCTTGTAGGCCCTCTTTGGGTACTGGGAAGCTGCAATAAGGTCTTTCTGGAGCCTTCTCTTCTCCAGGCTGAACAAGCTCAACTCTTTCAACCTGTCTTCATAGGAGAGGTGCTCCAGCCCTCCGATCATTTTTGAGGCCCTCCCCTGGACCCACTCCATCAGGTCCATGTTCTTTTTGTGTTGAGGATTCCAGAGCTGGATGCAGAACTTCAGGTGAGGTTTCACCAGAGCAGAGTAAAGGGGCGGAATCACCTTTCTCAATCTGCTGGTCATGCTGCTATTGATACAGCCCAGAATACAATTGGCCTCTGAGCTGCAAGTGTGTGTTGTTGGCTCATATCCAGCTTTTCATCCACCAGTACCACCAGGTCCTTTTCTGCAGGTCTGCTCTCTATCACATCATCCCCCAGCCTGTATTGATAAGGAGGATTCTCCTGACCCAGGTGCAGGATCTTGCACTTGGCCTTGTTGAACCTCATGAAGTTCACATGGGCCTACTGCTTAAACTTATCTAGGTCCCTCTGGATGGCATCCTGTGCCTCTGGTGTGTCACCTGCACCACTCAGCTTGGTGTCATCCGCAAACTTGCTGAGGGTGCACTATATAATTGATGAAGATATTAAACAGCACTGGTCCCAGCACAGACCTGTGAGGGACACCACTTGTCACACATCTCCATCTGGACATCGATCCATTGATTACTACCCTCTGGATGCGACCATTCAGTCAATTCCTTATCCATTGAACAGTCCACCCATCAAATCCACATCTCACCAATTAAGAGAGAAGGGTGTTGTGGGGGACCATGTCAAAGGCTTTGCAGAAGTCCAGATAGATGACATCTGTAGCTCTTCCCTTGTCCAATGACATAGCCACTCCATTGTAGAAGGCCACTAGGTTGCTCAGGCAGGATTTGCCCTTAGTAAAGCCACGCCGGCTGTCTTAAATCACCTCCCTGTCCTCCATGTGCCTTATTAGAGCTTCTAAGAGGACCTGTTCCATGGTCTTGCACCTCATCAATATGATGGCGAAACTAAAGCAGCACAGGTTTGCTTGAGTCACAACTGAGTTTAAATTTGACTCTCATTTCTATAAAAATTCTTGCCCTGAAAAGGGCAATTGGTCTCAGGCTTTGGAGGGAATTTGCCCAGCTCTGCAGGTTGGCTCCTGCTCTCAGACTGAGCAACTCTAGAGCAATTCACAACAGATGTCAAGGTTCATTAGGTCTTGGTGCATAGCAGGGACTACAGCAAAGTTTCAGGTACAACTCATGTTACATGAGAAATAAGAACAGGAAATAATACTGGAATAGTGCTGGAAAGGAAAGGACACATATTAAAGACACCAAAAATGAAAAGCAATCAAATTAGTGGTATTTATCTAAAGTTATATTTTCCTCAGTGAAGATACCTGTGCCAGTTTGGGTGGGTATTTCTACACATGCCACTTCAGGTTACAATGATAAACCAGTTTTTGGTTAAGCTGTTGAGGTTTCCACAAGCTGTTGGTTCCCACAGAAAAATAACAGATCTTTCAAGGGAAAAAAAAGGTGCAAGCTTTCGATTCTTTCTAGAAATAAAAGTATAGAAAATGCTAGCAGAAGCTCTATATGTGCAGCCTTTCTGTGTCTGTCAGGGCAGCCATTCACCATCAGATCCATTTTGCTTCAGAAAAAGAGACACTTTACAATTAAAAGAATAACAGCATGCAATCCAGCTGAGATAGGAAAACACTCTTCCTCAATGAATGATGCATTCAGAGCCTCAGCAGCAATATGAGGATCAAAAGGCAAGCTTTGAAGAAATAGGGTCTTTTAACATTTAGTTATTCAGTTGCTCTGTCTGTAGGTTTCACTTGTTCGAGATGAACAGAAATCAATTCCAAAAGGTCTTCTAGTGCTAGTCGAGACGTTGACATTTAAACATTATGGCCTTTTTAATCAAAAAGACATCAAGCATCATTTAAGAAATTACAACATATTACTGATATCTCACACTGAGCAAAACTTTAGTGTTGTCAAGATAAATCTGTCAGATAATTTTAAGAGTTATGGGTGATGTATTCCATTTAAAAATGCATAACTCAAGGAAACAGAGTTTCCATCTGCATGGGGCAACATCACACTATCCTGAAATCACAGATTATTGCCAGAATTATTGCACATGATTGTTTTTTATCAAAGCTAAATGTTTTTATCAAAGTTCATGCTCCACTATCACCACACAGCCACATTCACCTAAAGCAGGCAGCTTATAAAACACCATGTTTTAATTTTCCTTGATGTTAATTTCTTTGTATGTTGGAACTGTGTTTGAAATGAACAATCTGTACTGTGCTATAAAGGTGCCACTTCAGATATGGAGCAGCTCACGTTAACTAGCAGGGAGGCACAAAGTCTCACCAGGGGCCTGATGGCAGCTCAGCAGCTACATGAGCCTGCTTCCTTCCCCTCCAGTAGAAATGGTTCAGATTTGCTTCTCCTGCAACTCCTTCATACTGATGAGTAGATGGCAGTGGGGGCAAAATTTCATAGAATCAGAGGATGGTTTGTGCTGGAGGGGACCTTAAAGATCACCTAGTCTAATCCCCTGCCATGGGCAGGCACATCTTCCACTAGACCAGGTTGCTCAAAGCCTTGTCCAACCTGACCTTAAACACTTCTTGTGATGGAGCATTCACAACTGCTCTGGGTAACCTATTCGCTACCTTCACTGTAAAAAACTTCTTCCTAATATCTAATCTAAATCTACCCTCTTTCAGTTTAAAACTGTTGCCCCTGTCCTGTCACTACAGGCCCTGGGTATAATGTCTCTCTCCATCTTTCTTACAAGTCCCCTTTAAGCATTGGAAGACTGCAGTAAGGCCTCCCTGGAGTCCTTCAGTGCTACAACCCTAGAACAATCTTTTACTAGGTGTTTTAAGGTGATCTCCCACCAAGCAAACACTATAAAACAAGAGCCCAGATGCTTGAAAGTGTATTTATCATAATGACTGCTACTTTAAATGAAAATTAGTTTTTGTTCTAAACTACAGTAAATACAGAAGCTTGCAGGTGGTGAAAACAGTATCAGGGCAGAGGAAACTAATCCTGGATCGGAGCAAACCTTCCTCCAGCATGGGGCTGGGGCAGCAGTCAGCACCAGACGCCCAGGAAAGAAAGAAGGGAAGAATAGTGATGCTCTCTCCCCTCACCTCTGGCAGATGGTGGGATCCCACCTGGAGTACTGTGTTCAGCTCTGGAATCCTCAGCACAAGAAAGACATGGAAGCGTTCAAGTGGGTCCAGAGGAGGGCCACCAACATGATCAGAGTGATGGAACACCTCTGCTATGAAGAAAGGCAGAGAGCTTTGGTGGTGTTCAGCCTGAAGAAGAGAAGGCTCCAGAAAGACCTTATTGCAGCCTTTTATTACTTAAAGGGGTCCTATAAGAAAGATGGGGGCAATTTTTTAGCAGGGCCTGTTGTGACAGGACTTGGGGTAATGGTTTTATACTAAAAGATGGTAGATTCAGACTAGATATAAGGAAGAAATTTTTTACAATGAGGGTGGTGAAACACTGGAACAGGTTGCTCAGAGAGGTGGCAGAAGCCGCATCCCTGGAAACATTCAAGGTCAGTTGGATGGGACTTTGAGGAACCTGATCTAGTTAAAGATGTCCCTGGTCACTGCAGGGGGGTTGGACTAGATGACCTTTAAAGGTATCTTTCAACCCAAAACACACTATGATTCTTTAAACAGTTCAGACTCTTGATCATTATAAGGACCTTTACTAATTCATCTATATCCTTCCAGAGATGGAGAAAGCCTGAATTTCATGCAGTAATCAAAATGCACCAGGTATTTTATCTTCTACATTCTTCTGGATTTTCATTTTTGTTTTTAATATATGAATACTTTTTTGACCAGGTTTGAACACAGCTAATATTTTTAAGGGCAATGAAAATGAATCTGATAATGATTTCAATATCTCTTCCCTGAACAAGCACAGAGGGTACCACTGTGCCTGTACCCTTGGTTATTTTCTCTTAGTTAGTTAGTTTATAGCATTTATCCACAAGTACTTTTCTGAAATATTGCACCCAGTCATTAGTTTCATGTAAGACTTTTGTTTTGCAAATCTTTGCAGTCAGTAATCCTTAATAACTTTATGTCACCATTAAGCTTTATTGCTAGTCTATTCATTTAATTTATAATTATAAATTACATAGGAATCTGTTGAACAACAGCCTTTTTATAGGTGCCACACACCTACACTAAGGATTCAACATTGAGTTTTTCAGCACTTTCCATACTCATCTGCTACAATTTTACCCTTCTGGCTTTCTCTTTCAACTTTCCTTCAGAGTGTCTCCCTTTTTGCCAGCAAACTTTTACATAGTAGATATTTTTAAGCATTTTTGTTCCTAGCAGGAGGTTCGATTATGGTCACATTAAATTCAGTGAGAGAATGTGGTTCTTGCACAATTATTGATGTGGGTCTGATGCACCTTTTCAGACTAATAAATCTGAAAGAGTTCCCTTTTGTGAGTTCTCAGATTAATCTTTCCAAGAGGCTTCATGCCCCTGTGTATCATTTACACAACCTACGTATAGATAATTGCTGTTTCTCAATATTGTTTTTTCTGCCCTCACAGCCCTTGCAATCTCTCTTAGTAATCTGTGGACATTTTCCCGAAGTTTATCAGAGAGTTAGTGATACATCCTTATTATTACACTGTAGCTGTCTACCTACTATCATTTCTTCCAGAATTTTATCCTCATGCTTTTTTCAAAAGAAGAACATTCAGACAATTTTAGCTGTTCTGCAACCCTTGTAACAAAAGCTAGAAAAACCCCTTAAGTTCACTCCAAAAAAGACTTTAATGAACATTGTGTTATTATACTAACACCATGTCATGGTGATGAGAACAAGTAGGACCACATTAATTTTTTTAAACATCCAAACAAACTATTGCAAAAAAAGAAATCTAAGCACAAAAATATTTGTTTGGGGTGAGTACAGGTGCTTGTCTAAATCCCTTGACTGTTCTCTGCAGCAGCAGGGCCTTGCTTCATGCATTAACAGTTGTAACAAATCAAGCATTCCTTTTAATTTTGTCCATACATTCCCCTACTGTACCTAAAAGTCAATTCAAATTAATTTTGTGCTATGTACGGCTCATTCCCACCACTTTTGTTTAAATTGAAGACTGAAAGATTTTCCATAACTGAAAAATACATAATGCAATTTTAGATTTCAAAGGGAGGATGTAGGGAGGAAAGGAGAACATTTCAAAGATTCTTCTCTTCTTCATTTCATAAGAATATAATTAATTGCTCCTTCTCTTAATTTAATACTGTGACTAATCTTACTAAAAGGGATTATTTAGAACAAGCAGACAATGCAGGATACATTTTTGTGTCATTCAGCTGTCTTCAGAGAACAAAACTGAAAGCATCAACAACTTTGTCTAAATTTTTTTAGCAGTCATTTTCAAAAAGAATATTTTTGGTCAGTGATTCAATTTAAACCCTGTTAAATGGCAAAAAGAAATCTGTGTAATCAGAAATTACTTTTCCCTGTCAAATTTCTTTACTGAAGTTAAATCCCTTCAGAGACATTTGTAAAGTATTTAAGGATCACAGAATCTTTATCTCAGAGACTCTTTTGTATATACTGTATACACACTTCAGATGTCACTTTATCTCTGCCAGCTCTAATAATAGGAACAATTGGAACATATATATAGAAGGCATGATTCTAAGTCAAATACGATTTTATTCTCTTCATCATGGCGGTATCAAAAATAAAAAGGAAAGGAAAAATACTAATATAGCAAATAATTACTTAAAAGAATTACTGACTAAACTTCAAACAGTGTTTCCATTGAAAACTTTTTCCTATTAAAAACATAACTCATTAATTACTTAGGTTGCAAAATTTGCTTTCTTTTATTTTTGCATGTTTATGGTTAGCATTAGCAAATGAGGATGCTGGCTTTATAAAAATCATTTTAATTATGAAATTGAATTAACTTACTAAAGCCTTGATTCGGGAATACAATTATGTGCTTAATTTTAAGCATCTGAGTAGCTACCCTGGTTTCAGCAGGATTACTTCTGTGTTTATATCACAGATAATTCTGAAATGCTTGTCACAGCAGCATGGAAGCTCGGCCATCTATAGCTAAAACCAGCAAAAGGTGGTAATAAAATAAGGTCAGGTGGAACTGTTCCCCTCCCTTGTCTTGTGCCATCCTCAAGGTGCCTGCTCCAAGCCTTAGTTACTCCTTCCCTCTTCCCACCCAGAGCAGCACGGCTTTGCCTGGAGCTGCTACCCCAGCCTCACCAGCTGCAGTACCTCTGGGGTTCACCCAGTGGGCTCTCAGAGCTGGCTCTGTCTGCACTCAAGCCCCGTTTAATCTTGCTTATACACTTTACATTAGGCACTGCATACAGAGAAAACAATGCAGGCAGCTCCTGTCTGGGTGTGCTCCTACATGCTGGGCTACAGGATTAGACTCCCCTTCCACCTCCTTTGGGCTTTTTGGTGGCAGGTGCCAATGGATGGTGGTTTTCTACACCCAAAGCAGCTGTGTGTGTTGGAGGACTGGGGCAAATCACTGAGTACTGGAAATGCAGATTGGAAACCCCTCTGGTTGAGGAAAGAGGTGAAATGAACCTCTCCTGCTTTCTGGGTGAGTGCCCTGAGGATTTGGCTGCACTGTAAAGAGAAAAAAAAGCAAAATATCTGTTAGACCCCAAAAGAGGCCTTGATACTCTGGATCTTTATTTAGTGAAGAAGGTTTAAATGGGCACCCAGCTCAGATGCCTGAATGCTGTTCTGGATACATTCTGGATCTCAATGTCTTACTCAGCAGGACAATATGCTTTTGGTAGTACAGAGTGAAACCCTTGTGCTTGGGAGCCCTCACCTGACAGCACAAACCTGCCAAAACCATCACATGGAAGCTGCTCAGCCATCCCTCCTTCCAAAACCATGGCTGCATTGCTCTGCACTCTGAGAGAGGACATCAGCTGTACATGAGCAAGATGTGCAGCCGGTGAGAAGCTGTCACCTTTTTTTAATGACACCCAACACCTGGTCAAGACCTTGCAACTACTAACATGTTGTTAAGAAGATGTAGGTGAGATTTAAAACAGATATACTGTCAATGTGATGACAGTGATAAGACCACAGATAGCTGATTGTGGCCTAAAATAAATGATTACATTTCAAAATGTTGAGCAGGCTGCTGGCTGCTACTGTGAAAATTAAACTAAATGTAAGGATGTATTTGGAGTTTGCACCAGTTCTGCCCTCTACTAACTTGGAGCAATAGAGGGGACCATAAGGGGAAAAGCTCATTCTGTTGTGATAAATGTTTTTCTAAGAAAAAAAAAAAGAGAGTTGAATTTTCCGACCTGATCCCATCCTGAGATAAGTATGTGTCATCCACTGGAAATAAACTTAAGATATTTTTAGGAAATCAATTATAACTTGCATAAAAATATCAATGCAAGGAACACAAAGCTCTGGACTTAATTAGGTGAGATAGAAATCAGGCTCCATGCTGTTGGTGAGAATTGCACCGATAGACAATGCTGTCAGCTGATGAGCCCAGTGAGAGCAACCATGTGAATGACAGATAAAGCCTGCAGGTGCCAAGCACAAGCTCTGACTGTCCTATGGAGCTTCTCTGCATCTCTAAGAATTTGCGATTACTAGCTTAGAAATAACTGTATTATTTGCTTTAAATTAAACACTAACAGTGGTGAGACCAAAGATGAAATCAGGGCTTGCAGATCACAGAATCACAGAATCACAAAATCACAGAATGTTAGGGATTGGAAGGGACCTCAAAAGAGAATCATAGAATCATAGAGTGGTTTGGGTTGGAAGAGACCTCAGAGATCATCTAGTTCCAACCCTCCTAGACAAGGTTGCTCAAGGCCCCATCCAACCTGGCTTTGAACACATCCAGGGATGGAGCATCCACAACCCCCCAGGGCAACCTGTTCCAGTGTCTCACCACTAATTTCCTTCTAATTTCCAATCTAAATCTACCCTCTTCCAGCTTGTACCCATTACCCTGCGTCCTATCACTACAGGCCTTTGTAAAAAGTGCCTCCTCAGCCTTGTAGGCCTCCTTCAGATCCTTGAAAGCCACAATAAGATCTCCCCAGAGCCTTCTCTTCTCTAGCCTGAACAAGTCCAATTCTCTCAGCCTGAGAGATGTCTCAGAAGAAGCAGAGGGACTCTCTGGGCCGCCTCGAAAAAAACAGAAAATCCTACTATGGGGGGCATTTCTCCTCTGCCTCTGAGACCTCTTGTGATATTCAGACTTTGTTAGTATTTTGCACCCCAGACTTCCACTGGGGAGGAGAGTTCACTGCTGTGAGAGGAGCTGTATTAACATTATGTAGCAGCTGGTTAATCCAGTCAATGGATTTTTCTCAAAAAGGCCAAGTGGTCTTTCCATTAAAATAGATGCAGAAAAATAGAGGTTGTTCATTTTCCAGCTCCAAGGCAGAATTAAACACTTGGCTCAAATGTAACCCAAATTGGTCTAACCTGCTCTTAAAAGACTTTTAATATCTGATGTAAATAACCCTTGCTGCAGGGTAAGATGATTATTTTTTTCTTCCCATGTCAAAAAAAGAACAGCTTTCTGTAAAAACAAAAAATCATTTCTGTATTTCAAGACTATTATGTTTCCTTCAGTCTTCTAATTTTTTTCATTCTTGACTAACCAAACTCAATTCCTTCAACTTCCTCTAAATAATTCAGATTTTCTAAACATTGGTTATTTAAAATGTCTACATATTGATTGCAAACTTTGTAAGGCATGGACCCTAACAGCAGATATGATATTCCACCTAGGACCTCAACAGTACCAAGTGCAGATGGGGACTCATTCTTCTGCCTTCCACGACGTTGTTCTGTTACCATATTCCAGGCAGGTATTTGCCTGTTTTTGTAACAGCATGACTCTACTCACATGTACTTGGCCTATGGTGCCTGACCATTATTTCTCACTTTGTTCATTGAATGTTTCTTTTCTGAGCATGGTATGTCCCTCTCAATGATTTCTGTATTTCTTCTTGTTAATTTCAGACAACTCTCCATCATTTGGATGTCAAATTCCATTTTTGAAAATAACTGCAGCTCTTTCTACATAGGAGCCATTCACAAATTGTTCATTATGCTCTCTAGCCTGCCATCAAAGTTATTATTTAAAATTTTGCATAGGAACAGATGTAGGGTGAGTCCCAAGAGTATCCCCTTTGAAATGTGTCCTGATTGGACAGTGAACTACTGATCCATCTTGAGAATGACTTTTTTCCATATTCTTAGCACTATTTACTTATTTTACTTGCAACAATGACATGAGAGTCAAGATATATCATGTTTTCTCCTGCTACCCTGTCTATTGGGATGATTACTCTGTCAAAGAAAGCAAGCAGATTGGCTTGCTCCTGACAAATACATGTTGGATGTTTCTATTACATTAGTATTCTGTAGGTTTAAATAATTTATTCTATTTAAATTAGATTATTTAAATCATTTATTCTAGTATCCTTGCATAAATCTAAGTTAGGCTGGCTTCCTCTTAAGGTCCTTTTTCCCTCTTTTGGAAACAAGTATTATGTTTGCTTTTCTTCACTTGCTGGTGATCTTAAAGATAATCTGCTAGTTCACAGTAGTTTAAGATTAATTTCATGATTTTTGAACAATTTCTGTAACCTAATTTATCTAAATATTCTTTAAGACATTATTGCCTTTTTATAGTCTAAACTCCTGTCCTCTGGTTACAACTTTACTAACTTGTTGATGACTACTATTAACTTCTTGTAAAGACCAAAGAAAAATGCAGCTTCCTCTGGTCATCTGTTATTTGCTCTCCTTTCCTTGCTGCTTTCCTCTTGCCTTGTATGCATTAATAAAATTTTAACCTAGTTCTAATTCATGTTATGATGTCATCATCCTGACTTTGATTCTTCACACCATTCCTTGTAATTACTGATAGTCATGTTTTTCGATGATTTATTTTCAATTTCTATGACATTAAAGAGTTCCTGATGCTGTTGCACCAGACCTCAGTATACTTTGCTTTCCCCTGGGACCAATTGCTTGTTGTAACTTTAACATTACTTCTTTTAGAGAATGTAGGTTTCTGACCACAGTGCCTTTTTGTTGGGAAAAATGAAGAAACCTGTTAGAATGTAATGCTGATTGATCCTTAGAAAAAACAGAATTTAGAAGAACAGGCAGGTAGTGATGATATATCTATCATAGAATCACGGAATTGTTTGGGATGGAAGGGACCTTAAAGATCATCTAGTTCCAGCCCCCCTGGCAAGGGCAGGGACACCTTCCCCTAGACCAGGTTGTTCCATGCCCCATCCAACCTAGTCTTGAACACCTCCAGGGATGAAGCGTACACAACCTCTTTGGACAACCTGTTCCAGTGCCTCACCACCCTCATGGTGAAGAGTTTCCTTACATCTACATTCTGTCATTGTTAAGCTATGACCTTGTAAAATATCCCTCTATGGCTTTGTTGTAGTCCCCCATTAGGTACTGGAAGGCTGCAATAAGATCTCCCTGGACCCTTCTCTTCTCCAGGCTGAACAAGCCCAACTCTCTCAGTCTGCCTTCATAGGACAGGTGCTCCAGCCCTCTGATCATCTTCGTGGCCCTCCTTTGGACCCACTCAGGTGTGTACATGTCCTTCTTATGTTGGGGGCCCCAGAACTGGAAGTAGTAGTCCAGGTGAGGTCTCATAAGAGCAGAGTAGATGGGGAGAATCACCTCCCTTGACCTGCTGGCCACACTTCTCTTAAAATCATAGAATCATAGAATGTTTCAGGCTGGAAGGGACCTCTAGAGGTCATTTTGTCCAACCTCCCTACACAAGTAGGGACATGTCTACCTAGGTCAGG
>VYZX01021454.1:0-19937 GCA_013401335.1 Brachypteracias leptosomus | reverse complement strand
CCTGGGATGCACTTCATCAGGTCCCATGGACTTATTTATGTTCAGGTTCCTCAGGTGGTCGTGAGCCTTGTGCTTGCTTACAGTGGGAGGGACTTTGTCTACCTGGTCCTTGTCCTGTGGGCCACCAACTTGAGGGCTGTGAGGAGAGAGGTTGCCAGTGAAAACTGAGGCAAAAAAGTTATTGAGTACCTCAGCCTTCTCATCTGTTGTTACTAATTTGCTGTTGTTTGTCACTGGGGGGGTACACCTTCTTTGACCTTCCTTTTCTGATTTAGATACTTATAGAATCCCTTCTTGTTTTAATTTGTATCCCTTGCCAAGTTCAGCTCTAGCTGCGCCTTGGCCTTCCTGACTTTGTCCCTACATAACCAGGCAGTGTCCCTGTATTCCCCCCCCATGCAGCCCATGATCTAATTAGCTTTCTGGGCTTTTGAACACACATTCCCAGCTCATATTCAGGTTTTCATCCACCAATACTCACAAGCCTTTCTCCTCAGGGCTGCTTTCAATCCATTTTTTTGCCCAGCCTTTATTTGTGCTTGGGATTGCCCCGACCCATGTGCAGGATATTGCACTTGGCCTTGATGAGGTTTGCATGGACTCAACTCTTAAGCCTGTCAAGGTCCCTCTGGATGTCATCCCTTTCCTTGAATATGTTGATCGTACCACACAGCTTTGTGTCACTGGCAAACTTGCTGAGAGTGCACTTGATCCCACTGCTGACAAAGATGTTTGTCCTGGTTTGTGTTAGAACAGAACTAATTCTGTTCAGTTATTCTACTTTTCAGCTAAGTCTCTTCTGAAGTTAACAGCATATTTTNCCCTTGAGAACTGCCACTTGTCACTGGTCTCCACTTGGACATCGAGCCGTCTACCATAACTCTCTGAGTGCAACCATCCAGCCAGTGGTCCATCTGTCAAATCCATGCCTCTCCAATCTGGAGACAAGGATGTCATGTGGGACAGCTTTGCATAAGTCCAGGTAGATGATATCTGTTGCTTTTCCCTTATCCACCAACACTGTAACCTCATTGTAGAATCATAATTATTTAAGTCGGAAAAGACCTTTAAGGTCATTGTGTCCAACCATTAACCTAACTCTACCAAGTCCACTGTAAAACCATGTCCCTAAGCACCACATATACATGACTTTTAAATATGTCCAGAGATGGTGATTCAACCATTTTCCTGGGCACCCTGTCCCAGTGCTTGATAGCCCTTTCAGTGAAAAAGTTTTCCCTAATATCCAACCTAAACCTCCCCTGGCACAACTTGAGGCCATTTTCTCTTGTCCTATCACTTGTTACTTGGGAGAACAGACTAGCACCCATCTCTCTACAACCTCTTTTCAGATAGTTGTAGACAGCAATAGGGTTTCCCCCGAGACTACTTTTTCTCAGACTAGATAGCCCTGGTTCCCTCAGCCATTCCTCTTAAGACTTGTGCTCTAGACCCCTCACCAGCTTCATTGCCCTTCATGTCAATATCTTTCTTGTATTTAGGTGCCCAAAACTGAATACGGTACATGAGGTGTGGCCTCCTCAGCACTGAGTATGGGAAGACAATCACTTCCCTAGTCCTGCTGGCCACACTGTTTTTGATACAAGCCTTCTTGGCCACCTGGGCACACTGCTGGCTCGTGTTCGGTCAGTTGTTGATCAGTATCCCCAGTTCCCTTTCTGCCAGGCAGCTTTTCAGGCACTCTTTCCCAAGCCTGTAGTGTTGCATGGGGTTGTCATGTCCCAAGTGCAGGACCCGACACTTGTCCTTGTTGAAGCTCATACTATTGGCCTCAGCCCATTGATCCAGCCTGTCCAGGTCACTCTGAAGAACCTCTCTACCCTCAAGCAGACCGACACTTCCACCCAATTTGGTGTCATCTGCAAATTTACTGAGCGTGCCCTCAATACCTTCATCAAGATCATTGATAAAGATATTAAACAGAAGTGGCTCCAATACTGAGCCCTGGGGAACACCAATTATGACCAGCCACCAACTGGATTTAACTTCATTCACCACCACTCTTTGGGCCCGGTCATCCAGCCAGTGTTTTACCCAGCAGAGTGTATGCAAAGGTCACCAAATCTGTCAGGCATGATTTGCTCTTAGTGAAGCCATGTTAGCTGTTACCAATCACTTCTTTATTTTTCATACGCCCTAGCATAGGTTCCAGGAGGAAATGTTCCATGGTCATCCTTCTTCATAAGCCCAAAAATGAATGTGTTGGCTGACAAAGCATGGAGCACGGGAGCAAAAACCAGTGTATGGAGTGTTACAGAATGATTCAATACTGAGCTTCAAATATGCTCAGTGTTTCTAAGCAAGTTCTGTTGTATCTTCTTCCTGACCCAACCAACATTTCAAATTTCTGTCACGTGATAATGCACAAATGAGGCTCTCTGCCCATTTTGCACACTGAAGTTTAGCTGTGCTTAGACTAGAATAAAACTCAGCTCACATCTGTGTGACTTACCCATTTTGCAATTTTTCACTGAGTTTGCAATAGTATACATTTCCTGTGCTAATATAGCTTTATCTGGTCTACACAGCTCAAAATATTTTCTTGGTCATTGAAAAAATTACAAACCTAGAAGAGGCTGCAATGACAGCTTAAGTGGTTTAGACTCTTTAAAAGGTTGGCCTGTAGACACTGGCAGCATGCAGAACTTACCAGCGATGGAGAGGACAGTGTCAAAGCACTCATTTCGATACGGCAGGCACAAGCTGTGGCACACCATTACTTCATGGCCTTCATTTCGTGCTGATTCTACCAATGGGAAACAGTAGTCACAACCCAGTTTATAGACTTGAGAATTGATGTGAAGGTATTTGCCATTTCCACAGCCTGAAGAAATAATGAGGAAGAAAAAGAAGGGCGGGCATTTGGTGTCTGTACAAAAGAAAATGTATTCCTGACATAAGCTGTGATGTACGTCCTTGAATGGCCTAATAACTTGAAATTTTCCACCCATTTTGAAGGAGATAGATACAATTGCAGTGGAACTCAGGTTATTTTTTCCCATCACAGTACAATGAGTACAGACAGCTCCTTTCTGTCTAGCAGACTCTCTGCTGCATGACAGGAGGTGTTCAACTGGGATTGCTAGAGAGTATTTACCTTGGCCTTCCCACCACATAAGGAATCAAAAATATTTATGGTAATGATGCTACTGCAGTTCTGCTTGTAATAGACTCAAAATGCTAAGTGAAAGCATCATGTAGTGGGAGCGCAGCACTGAATTATTCCTGTATATTGAAATACTGATGGACAAAGTAGACTGCTAAGTAATTAAGTCACTATTAGACCAAACCATTAAGTCCATTGTTTGTTGTTTTAACTGCTGCTAATTGCTGTCACCATGACAACAGTGGAGTTTCTTTTTCTGGTATCTCCATGCAGCTTCCTTTTCATAATGGAGCCTGCGACAGGGAAATTTACATCCTTGCAAATTGAAATACTTCTTGTGTTGAAATATAGGCAGACATCTTTAGGTAAGAAAGATTTTAATGTCAGCAGTAAAATGGATCTCATCTAATTTTCTGATAATTTGTTTGCAGAATTGTCTGGACCTTAGCATAAAGTGCATTTTAAAGTAGATTATTAATTTTAAAAACTTGCCTTCTCTCTTGCATCATAAAAGTCATAGTTCAGATTAAGATCAGGGAGGTAAATGCATCAGGCCAGCATAATATCCTGTACCTTGTGAAGACCTTAGTTCACATCCTGTTTATGGATACACTTAAATCAAACATTAAGCTTGGGTCAGAGCCCAGACTTTCGGTCTAATTATCTTTTTTTAAAAAATAAATTATAGTTATTTTGAGGCCTTCCAAATATTTAAGTCCCTATATTTATGCTACAGCCATCTCATAGCACCTATTCTGAAACCCTGTGCGGGTCCCTATGTTCAGGAAGGAGCCTCCCAGCCCCACCAATCTGTTGCCATTTGAATGGGAGATGAATCATTGCTGAGCTGTAGATAGAAGTCTGCTCCTAACAGTTTGTCTAATATTAACTGCTGATCTCTTCTTCCAGGAATGAAAGAAAGATATCCAGAGAAAAGCTGGAGCTCTCTCAGTCCTTCCCATGCCTGACTTCAGCATCAGCTGACAAGAGGTGTTGTGAAACAGTGCTTGCACTTTGCTAATATTAGACTCTCTTTTCCAAGGAGAGAGAGCAGAAAGAGGACCACCCTGGAGCTCCGACTGGAAGAGAACTCCAGGATTTCTTTTGGAGGAAAAGGCTCCAGTATGAGCCAAACAACAGCTACTAAATGCATTTCCTCTAACCCAACACCAGAGGCTGCTTCCCAGGGATGGAGGGTTGGAGGAGAGTCCTGCAGGTAGACTCGACTCCAGCATGGGTGGCATCACTCTTGGTATTTGTGTTTCTCATGAAACTTGTCTCTGGCCATGGACACCACAACAGCATGCCAGCAGCCTCTGCAGGCCAAAGCCTACGAACCAAGCCTAAGCTTAATTACAGCATTAGCAAAGTCCAAAGTCTGTGACATTGGTAAGAATTCAATGTGCTAGTTCTTTCTACATGTTTTATTTGTTCACATTGAAAACACTGCAAAATCTGCCAAGATCTGGTAGGAATAGAGTTCCCAGCATTCAGACTATGACAAACTGGGAAAAGTATATGGTAAAGTTTGAATGACACCCAAAATGTCAGTGTGATTACCCTGACCCTCAGTAATTTTTCTCTTTTGCAGACTTTCCCATGTTAACACATATGTGTTGCTGGAAAGGATTATAGGTCCAAAGAAGTATTTAGAAGTCTAGCCTCAACATGTAGAAATGAGTTAATGCCCAGATCTCATCTGGGCAACCAGCATGTATCCACTTCTGGTGCAGGTGATGAATCCAGTAGAGAGGCTTCCCTTGTATCATTCAGATATTCTCAAACCTTCAGGAAAATAAAAACTGTCACATATTGCTCCCCAAAGCACTCAGGACAGTGTCATGATACTTTCTTCAAAATGGCTACTCACAATACATGTTGTAAGAGCTAAAAAGATTTCACATTCCAGAATTATCATACCACTCAGTGAGTGAGCTCCACTCACCAATATCAGCAATCAGGCTGCCTGGTTCCTGCTCTGAAATGAACTGCTGCACCTTTGGCCATGCCTTGTATCGTGCATCATTGAAGTAAGGAGCAATTTTCTCATATACACTATGAACATGGTCCCTCTCAAGCTGGCTTGCCTCCTTCTCCATCACAACTGAAGGCTGGCTAGCTCATTGAAGGCAGTGTAACCATCCTAGAAAAAGAGAAGGGAGAAAAAGAAGTGCTGAAACTCTTGCTACCAAAGTAGACTTCCTTAAGTTAAGCAGTATGACATTGTTTATTTAGGAAACAGTATTTCCAAATACTATGTTGCCATAAAAAAGAGAGATTGCTTAGGCTTTTAAAGGAAGAAAGGTCAGCTACTCTATGATTTTATACAATATATTGTTTTCTTATATGACTTTGAAAGGAATTTTATGTCCTACCACTCAATGTTTACTAACTTGCTGTTGTGCTGGTTCAGCCATCATTATTTTATGCTGCCATTGTCTGATCACACAGGCCAATGCTGAACTCAGCAGCATCCCCTCAGAAGTCTTCTTAGATCAGTGGAATGGGCTGCACAGAGGTGATGGAGGACCCATCCCTGGAGACATTCAAGGTCAGGCTTGATGGGGCTCTGAGCAGCCTGACCTAGGTAGACATGTCCCTACTTGTGTAGGGAGGTTGGACAAGATGACCTCTAGAGGTCCCTTCCAGCCTGAAACATTCTATGATTCTTTCAAGCAATCCTGCCACAGGTTCCTGTGGGCCCAGCTCCTACGCTGCCCACTGTGGTATCAGCATTGCCTGCTGGACACAATGGACAGAGATGGCTCCCTTGGTGGCCATTCACATGGAAGGACACCATCAAGAGAGTTCAGTGAGATGCAATCAGCCCCAGCAAAAGCCACACATAACAGAAAGCTCCTCCAACTGGTCAGCTCCTGGTTGATACAGTCCTGGCCTCACCCACCACCCCAACCACAACCACTTGGGTGAGGGCGGAGCCACAGAGACACAGGTGAGCCAGGTTCTTCCCTGGAACCTGAAGCCAATAGGCAAAATAAAACATTCTGCTAGGCTGTGACTCATCCACTGGTTGACTCCAACTTGGGGACCACAACTCAGGTCCCAGCACTTCACTTGCTTATGTCATTATACTTTGGAAACTGTTAACGTTTGCTGCATAAAGTCTTCCCTCCTTTTTCAGTCTACCCTTGAAAAAGATATTTTCAAAGAAGTCTTTTGTTTCCAGACACACTGAAAATGATAAAACCAAAAGATGTTCAGCGTCTGCAACAAAAGCTCTGAGAGGTGTCATTTCTCCTCTGAGTCATTCAGCACCCAGAAAGATTCATGCTTACGTTCCCATTACACAATTCGTTGCCACTGTGTGCTACTGTAAACAAAAATTTTTCCAGCTTTCCAAGTATCCTTTTTTTTCAGCTGTTTTGGACTGGTGTGGTGCACTGGTATTAGCAATGTACCCAGGAAAACCCCGTGATATTGTGAAGATCCTATTGCATCCTAAGTAATTGTTTGGTTCACCATGAAACTTTGTACAGAATGGCTGTAAAAATGGTGAATTTGATAGAATATATGCGGGCCATGCCAAGATTTTAATTGGCTTATTGAAGATTTGGGCCACAAGGTAGACTGCTCTGGCTTCACTCACATGCTGCAAACAACTCCATGCCAAGCAACTTCTCCTGTGAGGCAAAGGTATCAATGACAGCACCTCACCCAAGATCTCTGCACTGTAGGCTGGCCATTAATCTGGCTCCTGGTACAGTCTGGTCCTCATGTTTAAACCCATAAGCATTTAAAATTCTATCAACTCAAGAGACTATTGCTCTGTGATTTCCTATGCAATTACATAATGAGAAACACTGGAACAGACTAAGCCCAAATTCGATCCTGCAGTGACAGTGAGAAACTAACTCTGGAGTGGTTTTGGTTATGTAATTTTTAATCTGAAAAACTGTGCTACGATTAAGTTCTGTAGCCCTTGGTATCTTCTGTCATATTAGATATTTTCTCAGTATCATTGGGAAATTGCCCAGCCCACAAGTTTCCTGCATATCCTGCCTAGATCAAAGTGATGACAAGAAGTGGAGTGAAGAAATTCTTTGGAAGACCATGGGTATTCTCTTCATCATATGTGTTGTTAAATAACAGCCACTTCAGAAACACAGATAATAGTAAAGAAAAGACAACAGATGGGAGTTACCTTGGTTTAGTCTCTCCCGCACTTCAGTGCATTTCTTTTTAGCTTCTAGTGAGATTTAAAGCCATCACCTTGCAAGCACTTACAGAGGTGCTTAACTCTGTGTATGCAAACAATACCACTGACTGAATCCAGTGGGGATATTCCAGGCACAGAGTTCACCACGTGCATTACTGCATACAAAACTGGCTCTCCAAGGCAGAAGGGGTTTTTTTTATTGTTCTTCATTATAACCAAACTCTGCTGTAGAAACTAGTTTTTAAAAAATACCTTCAGAAAAACCCCATTTGAAATAGCTGAAGTGCTCTACTGGGTATCATTTCAAGAGGAAGCTGATGTACTATCAAATATACAGGGAAAGGCAGAAGGAGGCAAGAGGAGGAGAGGGAAATTGTTCTTTGGAAAAGCTGCAACTTCATTTCAAAGCTTTGCTATTGCTCCATTTGACAAGAGGAAATAACTGGTGAATTGATGTAAGATCACAGGAGAGAAGAGAACAGAGCTGTTTCTCTTTAACTCTAGGCTTATGCTCAGGATAGCTCACTTAGGCAGAGGGACAGCCTGGGAGCTGCTACCAGCTTGAGACACTTAATTACCAGGCAAAGGAAGAAGGTGCATATGAAAGCACCTAGCAAAAGAAACCACACAGTAAGATACCCTTTCAAACTAAGGTAAAAAAATGTTTAAATGCCAAAACAACCGCCATCATGAGTTGTGTGTAAAACAGTCTCTTCTCTGGAGTTAAAAAGATATAACATTGGCTATGATTAAACACCACCTAGAATTATGAAAGACAGCATCTTTTGTTTTAAAATGGTAGCTCCAAAAGTGGGGGCAACAGTCTGGACTCTCTGAAATTTAAAAGTTGAACTCTGCAAGGCATTATTAAAATAATTTTTCTATAAGATTCTTATAAGAAAGTAACCATTTGTGGGAGAGGCTGTAAGGAGAGACCAGTCAGGTCAGTCCCCAGCAACCACCAGCAGTCATGCTATGGACACTTCTGCTTGGAGGAGTCCAGTGAACACCCATGTCCTATGCTTCCCAAGGCATAAACCACAAAATGCCTCTCAACACTTCATTTAATGTTTTTAGTACAACGGATTGAAAACCGTATAAAATAGCGTGTCAGAGGAAGAGAGCAGAGAGATATCTGAGGGCACAGATGCTAAGTTTACTCAGTAAAAATGTTCAGAGAATCCTAGGAAGCTGGTTACAACCCACGCTGCAGAAGCAACAAAAAAAAACAAAATCAAAAAGCAGACAGAGATGTCCATCAATCTAGCCTAGGGGAAAATAATTTCTGGGAGATTGACTCAGGTTCAAACATATGATTTATACATACCAATCTGAACCTCAAAAACTTTCCAGTTTATCTATCACCCCTAACATCCCTTCTCTAGTGAACTGCTGGGACCTGGGCTGTGGCCCCTGGGTTGGAATTGACCTATGGATGAGTCACAACCCAGCAACATGTTTGGTTCCGCAAGTGGTTCCCCAAAGCCCCAGAAACAGAACCTGGTCCACCTGTGTGGGTGATCATGGTTGGGGTGGTGGGTGAGGCTAGAGCTATATTAACCAGGAACCGACCAGTTTGAGAGAAGCAATAAGGAGCTGTTCAGCTTGAAGAGAGTTCCTGTTGGGGTCAGTTAGAGGAGCTTCTTGTTGGAGGCAGCTTCCTGAGCTCTCTCTCAGTGGTGTGTTCCCCCTTGGCTGATTTGAGATGGCAAAGAGCAAACAGATGAAGAATAAAAGATGAAGATATGTTTCTTATTTGAGATGGAGAAGAACAAAGAGATGATGAAGGTATGCTGAGGGGTTGTTGCTGAGGAAGAAGAGAGCTAGCAGCACACTGTAGTCACAGGGAACGACATAAAAAATGTGGAAATCCAGCTATGCATCAGGAAAAAGAAACACAATTGGATACTTAGTGCTGTAAATGTCATACAGTGGCATTTTACACTGCTGCTGTTTGCTTACTTGCATAATACAGGCTTTGGGGAATGCAGATATTTCCTTCTGAGCACACTCACCCCTACCTTTATGCAAATAAATTAAAAAAAAATCTATCCATCCAGGGCTGGCAGGAAATCAAAAACAAGAGGTACAGAGCAGTAGTTCAGCCTGACTACCTGTCACCTAATCTTAAGCTAAATTTGTCAGAACTTGATTGAAAGTGAAATTAAATTTGAGTTTAAAAGCTTTAAAACCTCCTGATTTCCTAAGTGGTTATTAACTTCTGGAACACTGTGAAGCCTCTGACTGTTTTTGTGGGATGTGAGCCTCACGCAGGCTGTGCCCTGTGCTTTGGGGAGCCCTGGCACCCCACAGCATCTCTCCCAGGGGGTACCACAGGTAACTGGTGGAGGGGGCTCTGGCACAAGCATCTAGAGCTGGAGCTCATCCTCCGGCTGTGGCTGTGTTAAGATTGCCTTAAATTTATCTTTGAATTTAAAAGGAGATTGTTTCAGAGAAGAATAGGTTTTCTAATTCTAAATAATTTCATTCTTTGGGTAATACCCAATGATGTCTAATTCAGCTGTTCTGTGGCTCATCCTCATAGGAGAGAATAAACTGAACTGGTAATAATCTTGCTTTTGACAGGGAGAGTCTTCTGGAAGAATGTATCATTAGAGAGCTCCCAGATGTAATGAGTAATTCCTGATCTGAAAAAATGCCTGTTCTTTCCCTCTGCCCCTGAGCACTTGTACCTGGGGAGGCAGCTGCAGGACTGGGCTGCCCTGGGCTGTGCAGGGACTCTGGCCAAGCTCAGCCTGGTGGGCGGAGAGCAGCTCTGCCAAGGTCCCTCTGGCCTCTTCAGAGCCCCATGTATGTGGGCCATGCCATGGAAGACCTGGTGAGAGCACCGGAGCTATGGGACTGGCTCAGAGACATGTCCTGGTAGCACTGAGCCCTCCCTGATGCTGGCTGGAGGGACAAAAATGGAGCTGGGGTTCTTCAGAAACAAGATTAGCTTAAGTCTTGCAGTAATTAGTGACAGCAAATGACTTAGCAGCTGGTCTATCATAGCTGAAAATCAAAACTGACAACTCCAGGAACACCCTAATTCTAATACCTATGAAAGAGGTGGCAGAGCATTCCCCTCCTTGGTTAAAGGACTATTTTTGTGATGATGTATTTGGAAAGCCTCCTTATACACAAACATTGCATTGCGATTACATTGAAACAGCTTTTCTGTGAAACACTTAATCTGTGTGTGAACCACTGCAAATGTTCAGCTGAACCTTGGTGGGGTCCCTTCAGGAACCTTTGGCATGTTCATTTTTCCACCAACAGCAGCCACAACAGGCGCACTCTGCCATTCGGACTAATAGTCTCTACCCCTGTGAGGCAGAGAAGAAAAGAACGAGAGAGGAAAAATGGTAAAATCGGCCTTAAAGCCCTTGAATGATGGTTCCCATGAGGTGTCAGGATCTGGGGAAGGACTGATTAACAGAAAAGGAAATGCAATATGGGGCACAGAAGGGCTAGGAGAAAAGGAGAAATGAAAGAAGCTAGATGGGAAGAAAGTGATAAAAGGGAATTTTATAAATAATAAAGAGGGAAAATGAAAGGCAAAGAAGGAAATGAAAAGGAGGAGAAAAAGAAGAGAGGATAAAAAAGCAAAGACATGTAGAGAAATTCCAGGTTAGTATTTTAATTAGCTGGTGTTGCTGCATTTTTCCCAGATACCATCATGCATGGGCACAGCATCACAATTTGACAGTTAATGAGCCATTTGGGGATTCCTCACAATGCTGTATTAATATTATCATAGCTTGGTATAACCTTCCCACAGCCTCTCAGTTCCTGCAGCACATCCTACTGGCCTTATCCTCATCTTTTACAGGGCTGAGAGGCAGCAGAGCTGCATCCCTTCCACCTTCCTAGAGCCACCAGCAGCCACAGTCCAAGGTCGGTACATGCCTTTCTGAATTGCCCTCATATTGCAGGTGCTGCCAGAGAGGTGGTTATGTGCAGAAGAGAAGCAGGAAGGAAAAACTAGAAGGGAAGGATGGGCTTTGTGAAACTGAGCTGCTCACTTAGAAAAAGCCACAACTTTTGGAAAATTTGACATAGGGACTTGTTCACCTATTCCAGGAAATTAACCCTGAAGGCCAACCTCACTAATTGCCAATAACCAATAATGCTCCCAGTGCTGCAGGGATGGGCAGGGAGAGAAGCCTACCTGAAAAAGCCCAGAATATTTTTAAGGGAAATGAGGGTAAAGCTAACTCTGGAGGGGAGATCATGGTGCTTTGTGGGCGTCCTTGTAGAAAGCTGAAGTGTGGAGCCTGATCCATAGTCCTGGAGTCTGGAGATCAATCCAGCAGCAGGGTTGGATGCAATGGGAGAACTTCATGACCCTCTAAGCTAGAGAATGTGCTGAACCTTGGACATCTAAGCTACGCACTGACACCCTTTGTGACTTTCAAGATTCAAACGTTGGTCCTGAAATAAAAAATAATTTTATCAGTACTTCTGTAATGGAGACAAAACTTGTTTAGAGAATTTGAAACACTGGATACCTGAGTGTTAAAATAAATATTAACCCACTTTGCCTTAAGTACCAGTGCTATGTTCTTGGACTTCTGATTTGTTTCCATGGTGGCTGCACTACCTTGACCTACTCAGCCATAAGCGATCATAAGATCTCCCTCTACCTGTTCTTGTTGCCTTCACAGACAGACAGATAGAACATCTCTTTCTGCTCGCTAGCTCAGACTGCAATGGTACAGTCTGCTGATCCCAGCCCTTTTGAGGTGTAGCACTACAACACATCTTTTCCTAGGAACCCCTTGCAAGTCTCTAAGTAAACACAACATAGGGAAGGAACAATGTCTATCTCACAGCAAAGGAGGAAAGAGGCAAATTTAGAGTCTGAAAAATAACAAAAGCAGCCACCTTCTCCTAGTCCTAATGTGGAAAGAAAATAAGCTTCACAGCATTTGAAAAACTACTGGTGGAGTGGAGATGTTACCTCTAGAAGCTGTGCTGTTGTGCTGGTTACAGCTTACTCCCCGCACCTGCAGTTGTGGCACAAAATTCATGTCTTGCCTAATTCATCTGACATCTGAGGAGAATTTTTACAAACACATGTTGTGAACAGCTATGAGTAATAAACTAAGCTTACATCACCATCACAGCTCGCTTTTCCTGACATGGAGATGTCAATGGAAGGGGACTTCAGTAATAAAACTTTCTTGGACACACATCTTCACATCCCTGAGAATGCTGATGCTGCTCAGGGGGTATTGCCCCAAGTGGAGGCAGAATAAAATTCCCCTGAAGAAGAAGATGGACTCTGTAAGCTCTATTTTGAGACACTGGCAAACTTCCTTGTAATAAGTGCATCCTTTTCATAGTTTATGAAATAATTTTTTAAAACTATTGCCTCCTTCCATATCACAGCACTGAGACAGCCTCTCAGTAACAGCTACCTCAGAAAACAAAGTCAAATATCACAGTACAGCTTACTTACGGTACCAAGTGTTCATGCAAATCCATAAAATAAGCACACTTGGAGATTTTCTTCCATCTAAGAATAAGCCATGCCCGAGAGAGTGAAATACTAATTGGATTATGCTGGATTTAATTTTAGCGCTACTTTATGCCATTATAAAATTGACATGATTATACAAATGGAAAGCATAAAATCAGAAGTATTAGACTGAGTTCTTGTAAATTTAGTATTTCCCTCTCCCTGCTCCAGAGACCTTGAGAAAATATATATTTCTGTAAGTTGCATTATGGCTAAATCCTTCCCCCACAAGCCTGAGGTACTAAAAAGGGACTGTACCTGGAAACAAAGAGGAGAAAAGATTTCCAGCACTGTGCTTAAGGTTTTATGCATACAATTTCCATTAATTGAGCTAATATTTACATTCAGAATTTCAACCTTGAAGAAGTGAATTATGTTCAGAAAGATAACCGTTTATAAAAAAAAAGTCAATAACCAAGGAACTGCATTTTCATTTTCAATGTTTTATTTAAAGAGTTATTTGAGGGGAAGAAAATAATAAGATGAGCCTCTGGCCACTGAAGACTGAATAATTTTATAGATGTAGATGCAGTTAGTCAGCTGAACAAAACGGTACATGACAACATTTTACAGTTCAGGGACCGATGGGAACAGAGACATCATGTGAAATAATTTTCAATATATAACTTTCTCCTAATAACAAAGAAACAAAAAAAACCTATGAACAAAGGCAAATAACCCGATAGTCACGAAAACACACACTGACCACAGCTTAGTGAGCTGACTGTTGCAGTGAGAATTCCTAAAGAAAAAATGCAATTATCTATGGCATTTTCAGAGAAAAATGTGGTTTCAACAGTTCTTTTTGCAATAACTCAGATAATTTCCTGAATGCAAACCAGTGCCCGGCTTTATGATTCATAGCGTGCAAACAAAAGAGCTGAAACCATCTGAACATGCTGCCATAACACTTGCACTGGAATTAACCAGTCACCAGGTATTTTTCTGTAGCACAGCATTGGCCATGCTATCTTGATATAAGCAAGTCAAAATAAATTGCTTACACATTGTAAGTCTAAAAAGTCTGACAGTCATTCAAACTGGCCAATTATGTGCTTGGAAATGCACATGTTAGTACTGCCTTAATCCCCACACTTTCCAGTTTGGGTTAATAGACATGGAAAGTTCTTACTCTTGTTTTCCATCCTCACAGACTCTACAGTTACAGTAAGGATTTTGAGTAAAATGATAAAAGTGTCTGAATAGGGTACAATTAGGGTTGCTTAGGTTTTCTTTAATAGGGAATATGATATGGGTGTATCTCCCATGGGGAACTTTTTTTCCAAGGCATCACTGAAGTATCACAGCTCAATGCTTTCATCTATTGCTTTGGAGTAAGGGAGATGATGCTGTGGAAGAGTGGGACTGGCAGCCTGACTAGCTCTTAAAAATTTCTGTGAAAAACACTGGCCTTCATGCAGACCATGAAACACAAGATGATGGCAGAGTGTAGGCAATGCAGATGGACTTGTGAGATTCCCTACTGATGTGACGTTATGCTCTTATTCCTCCTCCTCCTCCCAGCTTGGGCTCAAGGCAGTGACAAAAGATGGGTTAAAATGCTAGTTCACATGGGAATAGCTCAAGCATCTCCATTGATGTAGCTGATAATAAATTAGGCAGGAAAATATTGCCAGTTGCTCATTTCAGTGACTTTCTCTCCTGCATCTCCATGTGAGGGGTTTCACTTTCCTTATGTACAAAATCAGACCCTTCACTTGTTAATACTATTACATCCTTGCTCTATTGCTATAAATGAGCACAGCCATCTGTGCCTGGTAATCCTTTCTTGCATGCATCCAGCATCCTCTTACAGATCTGTGTTTTTCAGAGAAAAACAATCTATAGTAGCACTGGTCATCTGCACTCTTAACATGTGTCATCTGATCCCTGTTTATTTAATAAAGAGTTTGTATGTGGAAACCACCGACAGTAATTCAGCAGTGAAGAACCACGGACTTAAATATTATGGACTTATTTAAGTGGAAAGAAAATCAGTCTGGTTCATGTTTAAATGATTATTTTGAGTCCTGCCAATTCAGCTAGGGGGGAAGCTCCCACTTTGTAAATCCTCTGCTTAGCCCGTGGGACATTTGCCACAGAAGGCAAATGGGAGCTCCTTGCCTCATATTTCCTTCCGAGGACAAGAGAGCAGAAGAGAAGGAACTAAACCAAATGTGTTTTCATTAAACTTCAACATGTAAACAAGGCATCTGAATAATAAACTGGGCTAAGTTGCACAATTTTAGCCAACTGGAATGGTATACTTAATTTTGTTACTAACAGCTGCAGTTTTGGCATTGTAAGAGTTAATTTCTTAGCTTTTAATTTAAGATCATTTTAACAAGCATCTCCTTTCCCCACTGCTATTACTACTTTTTTTTAACTGCAGACCATGAAAAAAACCATGGAGAAAATGAAATATCAAAGCAGGTATGGAAGCATCATCAGATCCTGAAACAGATGTCAATAACCTGATTTCACATTAGTTTAGAGCATCATTAAAACACCACATCCATTTAGAAACAGCATAGCTGCCCAGCTTGCAGAAGCTATTCTAAACTGCCAGAAGCACCTCTCCTTACTCCTGCTTCTTCTGTGGTACCACACACGCTTACAGAATGTATGTCGCGAATTCAGTTCAGAAAAGGCAGCCAAAAAAATGAAATGGCAGGAGGTGAGAGAGCGAGAAAAAGGAAAATTGCATGTATAAATACAACAGCAACACCCACAGACAAAGTTTGGGGAGAGATGGGTAATCTAATCTGTGAAAGGGCAGGAAAAAACCCAGTCATCCAACAGATTATGCCCCCCCCTCAAACAAAGCTGGTGCTAAAATTTTGATGCTATAGAAATCCTGAAGAAATATGGGTGTGAGAGTGGAGACAGTGTAGGGAGAGCTGTGTGACAGCTCAGCCATGAGACGTACAGGATCCTGCCACAGCGAGCACGGCTAGCGAGCACGCCACAGCTCCTCCAGCTATAGCTCTGCCATCTTTGCCCAAGTTTGTCAGTACTCTAAAAATAGGCCAAATACAACTAAGCATAAAGTGTAGTGCTATAACCTGGCCTAGGCTAAAGAGATGACTCATCTGAAATGACATATAGGGAAATAAAACCCATGTAAGTCCCAGTAAATAGACCCCTGCCTCCTTTCTTGGCCTGATTAATGTGTGAAATATAAACATTAGGTGCATCACTGTTCATTTGGAAACTACCCCAAATTCTGAACCTCAGTCAGCCATGGATGCCCAGAAATCTCTCTCCCAAGGTGGTGACAGGCACTGTCTCTTACAGCCACAGAATCACAGCACTATTGAGGTTGGGTGGCACCTCTGGAGATCATCTAGTGCAACCCTCTGCTCGAGCAGAGTCAGCCAGAGCTGTTTGCCCAGTACCATGGCCAGATGGGTTTTGAGTATCTCCAAAGATAGAGACACAACCTTCAGATACACCCACACTGTGTAGCTGTTAGTTCACTTCCTGGTTCTAGGTTTCAATGCTCTGACTAGTTTTCTCTAAGTCTTGTCTGCTATAAGGGGTACAAAACAGTCAGTGTTGGTCTCAGGGACAGGTACCAGCCCCTTACCTTTTAATTAGCAGTATAGACACAGCCAACATTTTAAAAAGCACACTGTTTTTGACCAGATATCCTATTAGCTTGTCGTTAGGAGACACTTCAGAGTGGAGAAGCTGAGTAAAACCATCCACATTTTGGCTAAGTGCTCTGAGAACTGCTGTAATTGCTCTGCTGAAGTTGGGAACTGACATTTCATATTGCTCTGAAGTCTCCTCAGAAGAAGATTCTGCAGTGTGGATACCAGAGAGATGGAGACACCTCACATTTCCTTCTGGCTCCCCATTCTTTCCACTCAGACAGCCAAATACTGGATTTAAGCAGAATGGAGGTGCCCACTGGAGAAGCGTATCAAGCAATGCAGTCAACATGGAAGGAGTTCACAGACTCTGTACAGTCAGTAGAAAGGCAAAAGCACTGAAGTTAAATAGCACATATCTCCACATGAAGATCTCTAGGGGAATTCACTTTTCCCTACTGACATTCTAAATTTGCAGTTCTGTTGAGTTGCCTGACCCACTCCTCGTGCCTCCTTGTTCTCTCCACCTCAGAGCAAACAACATGAAAGTCTGGTTAGTGTAGCAGTGTCCCAGCTAAGCAGGAAGGGTTTCACCATAAACAACTGCAGCCCACTGAAATATGCACATCAGACCCTGCTGATGTTAGCAAGAGTTTCCACAATGAATTCCAGCTATAGCTTCCCCTAGCTGGTTTTAAAATGCTCAGCTCATCAAACTTACAAGAGTGATATATACAAGCTGTTATATTCTCACAGATAGACGTGGGGTCATGGTGAGGCCTCCAATATTTCTAAATTTAGGTTCACAGATTTAATACTTGAGGGAAGAATGGGATAGAAAAGGTAGAAGACAGTGCAAAAATAGCTTCCACCTCACAGGAAGGATCATGAGAATTTGAATTGCAGTACTAAAATGTCCCGAGCAGGATTTACTAACTAACCCCTAGCTACAGGACTTCTTCTCCTGCAGCTGATTTCAATAATAAAGTCTCAATGCCTATTGTTTTGTTCCTTACATACAAACAATTCCGAGTGGTTGCTTTAATTATGCTGAATACAAAGCTGCAACATCTCTGGCCAGAATTACTTCTGACAGCTACAGGAGTTGAAAGTCTTCAGTTTTGCAGGCCTCCAGGATTTAACCTGTCTGCAAATAGTAGCTTGCACAGCCCTCAGATTCTTCTTGCTGGGATGAAAACAGACAAAATGATGTTCACTTTGTAATGCCTTTCAGCTTGAAAAAGATAAAATTTTAAAAACCCTTCAGCAATCCAATGAATGGGAGCTCTTGTCTGCTAGCTCATAAAATAAAAAGAAAAGAATGGCTGCTTGTTTGTTGTTTCTTTTTTGTTTTCAGGGTAAAACAAAACCTGCTACAACTAACTTGAGACCAGAAAAAAATAAGGAAGGACTGCGGATAAATCCTGAATTATTTTCTTAAGCCAAACCAAACAAACACGATACACAGAGAACAGGTGAGACAAAAGGGAATCTAGAAAAATTTCAAAGCAATATGGAGCCACTTCTGAGCTAAGGTTTGACCTGTATCATGATAATGTAATGCCAAAGTAACTCCAATGACATCAACAGAATTACTCTGGCTTTATACTAGCATGACTAGATTCATAATCTAGCACTGAACATATTTTTATTGAAACCATCACTGCAGTTACTACACTCTTCAGGTTTATAGATGTTTTAAAACTGTTCAGTGTGCTGTAGTTATTCCCAGAATATGGATATAGTAAAATATATTAGCCAAAATGCTGCGGGACAAATCTTAAACTGATGTAACTTTGTACCAACAACTGACTGACACGAGCTGTGCATCTGACCTTCTGTGTGTTGTGTGTATCAGTCAGAACAAGATGGATCTGTAGCACTCTCATCTCCTTGCCAAAGTGCTAAACAACATAATGAGAGTGCTCAAAATTAAATACAAGGTCACTGAAGTCTCGGACTTGGGATTGCCAAATATCCCAGCAGAATCCTGTCCTCTGGCATGCAACTGAGGCTAGCCTAAGGTAAAGACCATGTTTTGCTCAGTGACCTTATGAGATTTTTCAGCAAAGGCCTGGGCTTGTCTTAGGGGGTCCCTTCCCTTCTGATGAGGGTGTGTCCCTCAGCTGAGAAGCTGAATTCCAGTCTATGAAAGCCTTGATGTGTAAGAGATTTGGAAGCCATGCAAGATTTATAAATTTGCTCTCTCTGGTAAAGGAGCCCCAGCCCTAGCTGCTCTTGTGGAGAAGTAGTGGGGGTGGAAGTGAAATGAAATATCAAGGAGGATGAAGTCCAGGATAAAACAGAGGGGAGAGAACTGTGGGAAGTCAGAGCTCTGTTTTCTGCTTCACAGTTGGAAGAAATAAATCCACTGTTTGCATTTTTTAAAGCTGCATAAAGGACCTGGCCTCCCAGTAATAAGTCAGCTTTCAAAATCTCTAAGAAGCCCAGAAAGAGTCACACTATTCAGCTATTGTCTGAGGAATGCTCAATGTCTTCATTTTATTTAATGTATTTTTTTTAAAAAAAACGTTTCAATGGATAAGTTCCACATCATCATATATAAACTCTTTACTCTCTGTATCTAGTCTAGTTTGGTCAAGTTCAGCCAGACATGGTCATTCATTCCATAAAGTGGACTCACTTTGGTGGTAGCTGCATCGTTCTTATGGTCCCTATGTCACCTATTTGCCTCCTCACTTGCTGCTGTAGTTAATTCCATAATCTAATTTCACATTCTACTTCCCTTCTAGCATCTTAATTTTTTTCTAACACCATTTCACCTGACATCTGCTGACTCTGGAAGACTTTTTAACTCCGCTGTCCCAAGCAACTTCAGCTGAAAGCAAGATGGAACAGGGTCAGATGGCTGATATTGCACAACACTCCTTTGCCAGCAGATACTGTCTTTGCATGTGTGTGTGTCCACTAATGCACAAAGACACCTTCATACCTACGTCCTGAGTCCTCTCGTTGGGACAGGACAGTATGTTCCTGCCACAGAGAAGGGCCAAAATCTCTCAGCCACATTAGCAGAGAAATGAAGTAATTTTACATTGGCATAAAACCTAGAAAGTGGTCTCCCTTCCTTTCTACCCAATTCAGTGATGTAGTCAAAAATTAGTCTAGAAGGCAGACAAGGAAGGTCATTTATTTAATGAAAAATGCACAAAGTTGTCTTCATAAATAGACAAAAGTGATGTGATCTGTAAAAAACATAGTTGTTGCTGTATGAAGAAGTTACGAGTCATATTGCACTACAACATCCTGAGCATTAAATTTTAAAATAAAGTGAATGTTATAAAAGTTTTGTTACAAAAATCACTAAACAAAACAAGCCTCACTATAGGAAAGAGAAAAAAATTAATAGGAGTTATGAGTAATTTATTTCTTATGAGTGAACTTGCTACCAATTGCCGAGTCACTTTATATAAAACAATAAAAAGACATTATAAAAATATTACAGTCTGCTGTGGGAAATGCATTCTGGAATATGTAGTGGGTCTGTCTGAG
>VYZX01021453.1:0-12318 GCA_013401335.1 Brachypteracias leptosomus | reverse complement strand
GTTGCCGCTCATATGAGTAAGCGGCACAAATACAGTTTGCAGAAGCCTGGAAGCATGTAAGCCATAAATTGCTAAATGATGAAAAGGGGAAAAAGTAAGGTTGGTCCAATATGCTCTGTTTGTTATCAAAGGCTGAAGCATTGAGAGCAAGAAAAGAGGAAAGTTGCAAAGAAATGTTCTTTGTTGACTGCCNTTCCTTTTTCTCCTGCAACAGAGAACATTAACTCACCATGTGATTGACAAATGTAAAACTACTAATCTTAAAGTCTGCACCTTTTAGATTTGTTTGTACTATTTCTGTTTTAAATTAGGATTGATGTGAGAAACTGCATCTACAATGAAGACACTTCTATTTCTGGTGTGTTTCCCAAAGACAGCCTGAAAGACTTCTGCTCTGATGAAAACAGGTCACATTTCATCCNATATTTATTTGAAAAAATATGTAACACTTGTGTGAAAATGCAGCTGGAAAATTTGGACCATCTTCTAGTCTAATAAAAGCCCTGAAATATGATTAATTACTTAGTGGATATGACTCCTATCTTTATTTATGGTGCTATAAAAGTAATTTATGATACTATACATAGACGAGGCAAATTCTACAGAACATATGCAAATAAAAGGTATTTTTTATTGTTGTGCAATAANGCAATAGAATATTCATTACAAGGACAGAGAGATCCATTATGGTCCTCATTGTACAAATCTTGATCAGATATAAATTCTACCAAGATCCCTCACTGATGCCAGCAAGTACCTTATATAACAAGTAGTCCAAGTGCAATCCAGAGTAAGACATTAAAATGAGAAGGAGGGAAATAAAGGCCTCTCTTTGCCTGTTATAAAATTCTCATGCATTCTTATGCCAGTAATATATTGCAGGAATGCCACATGTTCAATTATACGACAAAGTCCTGTTTTTTCTTCAACTGCTCTTATACCTGCAGATTATTCTTCAAAGCTTGATATTTTACTGCAAGCAGATTTTGGATGTACATGTGTGCTTGGAGTTAACTCACACTGAAGGCAATCAAAACTATGTGTAAGTTTGTACAGACAAAATTGGGCATTCACAGTTTAAATGGTGATACAACAGTGGCTGAATGCAGTAAAGTGGGAAAAGCTCTTTTTCCAGAAGACCTTAAGATCAGGTTAGTAACACTTAAATAATACCATGGTGGAAGCTCATTCTTTTGTAATATGTCCCATTCTCTTAGGAGACTGACAATTTGACAGTATTAATCCCTGATTGTCTAAAATGAGATGGTCCAGCTGTGGTTCATGGATCACTGATAGTCCATGGCGATCCATCTGTTATAAAGGGGATTAGGGAAGAATCCATTAATCTTCAGGCAACTATGCTTTGCTAGTTGTTTTAGGGACTTACAGAACCTTCCAAAACTATTCTATTTCATCTTGCCAATTTAAAATAAAAATATCAAGCACTTGGCTGTCCTGCACTGTAATGTCTTTCTTTTCCGGTACCTTTTTGCAGGAAATTTGACCATTGCTGTTCAGAGATGGGAAGACGGGAAGCAAGACTGCAAAGACCAGCCTTGAATTTCAAAATTACTGAGAAAGTTTGAACTAGCTTCTAAAAAAGAGAGAGATCTGGGACTCATAAGCTTCTGCAGCCAGGGAAAAGTAAATATTACAATTTCATAGACATAACCAAGCATAGTAGAATTCATTATATCTTTTCTCCTTAGAACTGTCCTACTTTGATGCATAAGACAGTAGGATAGTCACAGGAGGGAATATGCTGGCTTGTGGCTGAGAGTTTGAGAGCACCACTAGCCAGGAAAGTAGGTCTGCTCTTAAAAGTGGCCTGAATATGAAGTAGTCTAGGATCTTCTTTTAAATACTGTAATCACCCTGGAACATTAGCACTGATTGGCAAAGAGGTCACTAAATTATTACAGCTTCCGTTTGTGTTGTTTAAGAATGTAACCCAAACAGGAGGAGATGCTGACTGCTTCTCCTTCCTTCAATTGAAATTCAAGTCCAGAACTTTGCTCTTAACTTTGCTGGTTGGTACTAAGATATCTCTCCCGTGACTTTAATAATGCTTTCTTTAGTCTTGAGGAGTATTAAATAAAAGAATAGAGAATTTCATACAGATATTTTTCTAAGCTCCTGCAGTTCTAATAAAGCGGTATTGCAAAAATCTGTGTTAAAATTTAAATGGTAGGAAAGAAAAATGGGGCAGGAGGCAGTGAGGAAAAAGGGAAATGGAGGAAAAAAGAAGAGGAGATAATATTCTGTAAGGTCTTTGTGGCAAGGAAGGATTCCTGGTATATTATTGTGCAGAACAGCACACCAGTGGGCCTAATTAATGCCTATTACTTGCCACTTAATGCTGAAGACTTGTACTAAAACTGTTAGTAAGAAACAAAGAGAGAATGAGCAGAAGAATGCAATAATGGAATATAAGTGCAGAAAATGCAACACAGGTATCTCCCTTGAGACAGGCTAAATCCTGCTGAAGGGTGTAGGAACCTCTTGGAAGCAGAGACTGCAAATGTGAGCTACAGCTATGTGATGACAGTGATCATAACTTGGGGTACAACAGTGTTGGGGTGGAGAAGAGCAGAATATTTACATTTTCTTGTGAGATATGTCACATGGTAGTCTCATAATGGATTTGTTATAAGCAGATCTAAATTGTGGGAGCTGGTAATGGGCTTCAAGAGAACATGATGATGTCTGGGTTTTGCTAAGGCTGAGGAGGAAAGTAGAGTGGAGTCTGCTTTCTCTGGCTACATGAAGGTTCAAAACAGAATAGAGTAGGAGGTACTTGCAATGGAGCAGTTGTTCATTGTTCAGTTAAGCATCGTTTTTATGCAAAACAGCCCACTTTCAGGTAAAAATTATTTTAGGAATATTTCAGATTTTGTGCACTAGAATATCAATCAGATTTTTAGTTTAAATCAGTAATATTACAAATTATATTTCTAGGCATTGTTTTACAGACTTATTTATATTTACACAGTAGTTTCTATGTAATCTGATTTGCTGCTGCGAGCTTACCTAGGCACATTACCAAGTGTGAGAGAATAATCTCTGATCTATCTGAATAATTATAGATTTAATGTGCAACCTTTGTAAATCAAGGACTTTAAGGCACTTATCTAGTAGGTATCATGTCCTCTACACACTGGAAGGGAATAACAAACTTCAGAAATGGAGTTTGTTCATGCAATAACTTTTGAACTGGTCTTTTAAAAGCAAGAATGGTATCTGTTCAACCTTCTAGTTTGTGATGGTAGAGGTATTCACTGGTGCTTGCACATTGCTTCTCTTCCTCCATACAGATACCTTGGAGAAAGTGCTTCTGGTTTGGGAGCTGCAGTAGAAATGAGTAGTATGGCACTACCACCCTGGGGTCTAATCATGTTTCATGTGCTAAATTGGAGCATGCCTTGTTAACTTTTTTGCCTAAAGGTAATCCATGATTTACAACAGTTAAGATACCTATGATTTTTTTCAGCCTCATTTCTTAGGGATTTCTTTTTTCTTTGTATTGACAAGACTTAAGGGTAAAAGTGTATGGGAATTTGTTGTGCTTCATACTACACCTTGGAGATTGAGCCAGTAATATTCTAGTTAGCAGTTTTACATAATCTCATTGACCTCAGTGTCTTTATCCTTTTCTTGCACTATAAATGAGAAAGACTCAGTCCATTAACATTTAAAATGGAGATACAGATTCCTGATGTAAACTATTTGCAATGACATTAATAGTGGCCACAGCCCATTAGTGTAAGCTCGTATTAGCAACATGTTAATAATCATGACAGGGCTTTTTCTTTAAAGTTATGGGAATTTCACTGTAGCATATAATTAAATGTGTATGGAATTTTTATTGGTTATAATTAAGATGTATGATCTTTGTTTATTATAGAATTAGAAAGTAGTATAATAGCTCTGAGAAGTACTGCTTGTCATGTGGTATTGCTTAATTATGGAAAAATACTATAAAACTTCAGGTTGGGCTGATTAAAGCAATTAGCATGAAATTATAATCAGATGCTATTAAAGTATATAAAAATATTTACAAGTCTCCTCATCACTGTGGGAATTGAACATTAAATGTTGCTGTTCTATAGGATATGATGCAACTTATATTCTTACAGTTATTATATAGGAAAAGAAAATATAAATCTGTTTACTACTTATTAGACAACATTACCAGGAACTTATGTTTGTGCATGTACTTAACAATATTTTCATGTCCTTTAGAGTTTGAAGTTTTGTGTGTTGGTCTTACCCACAGATGTTTTCTCATTTGTATTTTCTCCAGCCAATAATATAGGATGCAGAAATGGGATGCTTCTTTTGCTGTCTGATCCAAAGTTCATGTACATAGAATATGACAGAATTCTTTTCTCCTGTCCCTTAGTCTCTACTTGGGAAACAGACTGTCACTGAAATTCAGTCTTTGGCACAATAATTATACCAATGCTAATGTCTTTCCTTTACTTATTATATGGCTAATTATTGGACATTTGTTCACCCCTTCTNGGTTGTAATAAAAAGGTGTTTTTATTTTTTTGTTTTGAAATTCTTCCCACTACTATAAATTGTGCATTAAAATATTTCAGTCAATTTTATTTTTTCCTAAAATAAACTGTGAGACATCCCTGCCTTATATCTGTCTCGGTAAGGAAAGTGAAATGATAGTTTTTCAGCTGGGAGATGTCCCATTTGTTATGGTAAGAGATTAAGTACGTTTGTCAGTGTTTTTATTTTGTTACAGTTACTAATGTTATCTGTTTGCATATGTGAGAGATGGCAATCTTGTGGCAAATTGTGAGATGTGATATTTCCTTCAGCAGGTGATGTGTTCCCTGAAACTGTGTTAAACTATGCTGTGCCTTTCTTTAGTGCTCCATGTCAGTGGCTTGCTTACCACCAAATCCTTTTTTTTTTTTTTTCCCCTACTTATTTTCTGTTCCTCTTTCCAAAACTAGGGAGCCTGAGTTTCCATGACAAACAGATGTCAACCATTTCCATACGCTCTACAAACAGTTTAATCTGTGTGCAGCTCAGTTGTTCTGGTGAGTTGTTGGAGACTTTTTTTTTTTTTTAAATAAATCCAAGTCATGAGACTCTAAAGCAAAATTCTTTCTGTGCCTACATATTGTATAGGAACTTACAGGTTATGTAGATACCATCAACTAAATTGTCTGGTGCAAAGTTTATGAATGACAAGTAACACATAGGTGGTTCCAATGATTGCACTTCAGTTTTTACTGTTAGGATGCTGGCGGTAAGATATTTCCTTTTCCTGGTTAAAAATTTTACTTACTTGATAATATGAATTCTTTCAAATGAGATACTGTATTATCTGTGTATTTTTGTTGTATTAGGATTCTCTTTAGATATAACCAGTTATGTTGACTCTAAGCTGTGCACAGTAGTTCTTTAAAAATAATGTCACTATTTATGTTGAGCCATACCTCTCTCAAAGCAACCACTGTGATGAGGACCTTCACTTCCACTCCTTTTTGAGTGCAAGGGGATAGACTGGGCTGAGGTATGATGCTGAGCCAAGAATAGCAAGTGAGAGAATGCAAGGTGGAAGATTATTTGAATAGGTATTCATCTCTTGGTGAATGAATATACTTTTGAATCTTAAGCACTGAGTTCTAGAAACCCTGCCAGCATGGCAAAACTTGAGATAGCTAGAAAGGTGAACTAGTTCTGTTGTTTGAGGTTAAAAAAAAATAATTTTACAATTGTCACTTTTGCACAACCTCAGTTGGCTCCTTTTTTTTGGTGTCAGTTGTGTATCTGTGTTGAGAGTAGCTCAGAGGAACCACCATGCTGAAATAACCTTTTCACTGGTCTACCAGCTCCTGTCCTGCCCAGTGACAACTCATCCAGGCTCCTGCAGCTTTATTTCATCTCTTGTACCGCATGCTTCTTTGAAGTGGCATCTTCCAGCAGTTCCTCTTTCAGTCTTGACACACTCACCCTGGCATCTGCGGCCTTTCACAAAACAACAGTTTCCTACTGTATACTTGCAATTCTTGTTATACCTCTACTCTGAATTCTGGTTATACATCTACTCTGAATTTGTGCTGTCTTTGATTTTTCAGAGCAAGTGATGAAAATGTAAATTCCAAAACTAAATCAGTCTGCTGCTTTATCTTATAGCGCAGTTCTTTGACCATTTAGATAAATAGTTTGTTGCAATGATTTAGACTACCCAATCTCCTTTGCTCAGTGAGATCTCATTTCTGTCACATGTTCTCTAATTTCTAACTTGCTATGTTTCTTATAAACCAGCTATCACTATAAGACAAATGAAACTAGAATACGAAGGCGATGTATGCTAGAAAATCAAGCTTTGATGCCAGCATCATCTAACTAATGGGGGTAAGAGCAGTACTGAAGACAAGTAGCAGCAAGAAGTCTAGTCAGAAACTAGTCTATCCACCCATGTTTGTGCTTTGGTATAGAAATTTTAACTTCTCTACAGACATGGACTTATTTTTTTTTTCATTTTGACAGAAGTTTTAACTACTGCTTTTATATTATAAAAATAAAAAATTAAAAAATTCACAGCTATTTTTACAGGTGCTAATTAAATAGAGATTCTTTACATACCAAGCACATGCTATAATGAAATTTTGCTTTGTGGCTACAGCAATAATAGCCCAGGAACTGTGCTCTAATCACTAGATACTCCTCTCCCTTACTCATAGGCACGTTGTTTAAATTAATGTACAATAACCACCTATCAGATTTTTAGAATGAAGTACAAAACAGCTGAGACAAATGATGTTCAGCCACCTAATTGCCTAGATTAACTTTTTGATTCTTACATTCAATGGCAAATCTGTCGTCACCAAAGACGCAAACTCTCATCCCCTTCTGCCTGTCTCAGATATTCATCTTGTGGTCATGAATATAATAACTAGCAATATCACAATGAGAATAGACTTCATTGACCTCTGTTATTTCATGGTTTTAGCAGCTCTGTCTCACTGAGAACACTTTGAACCTTTCAGTCAACTTAGCAATATACTCTTTGATACAGTCTTCATTATTAAGCTAATAGGAAGGCACATGGAGGACTTTAAAATAGATTCAAGAGTGAAACCAATAGGTAATATACATAATGAGGCCATTGCTACAGCTGTGCTGCTTGGTAGAGTTAAACTACAAAGGAACTTGAAATTGGCTCTGGCTTGAGTTAGACCTGCACCTGCAAACAGCAAAGATGTTGGGAATATCAGGCAAACACTCTGGGATTTCTTAATTGACTAAAGGTAGCTATGTATAAGTGATCTTGCAAAAGCTGATTTGAGGGAAGGGGAAATAACTGTCTTTTTTCTTTTTTTTTTTTTTCTTGTGAGGAAAACAGCAAAAAAACTCCTTGTGTGTGTTTTCTCCTATCTTTCTCCTCTGAGGTTCTGACTACTAACACTGTTTCTTCTCTGCCTTACCCGTCTGTGCATTTTGGGTTTCCTTTCATATCTAAATTATCACAAGGCTTCTCACAGCAATAAAATGCTATGGTATGGATCTTTCTAATAACATTAACTAGGTCTCATTTTGTAAATTCCTGAGTGTTTTCAGATCTTGCTGTGCTTGTCAACCACTTGCTGGTGTAAGACGGCTATTCAAAATTAATTTTTCAACTTCTCCAAGTCTGCCTAAGCATCTGGAATTGGGAAGTCATAAAATGACGCTGCTTAGAAAAGATGAATGTTCTTGTGGTTAAGACTGGTGAGGGGAAAGCGGAGGGAGGGTATAAAGACTTGTTTCTTGTATCTGTCAAATACTTTTTGTGCCTTAGAGCATGTCACTTAGTCTCTGTGTATCTCTGTAGGGTTCTTGTAACTACTTGTACCTGTAGGGATAATAGCCCTTCTTCTCCCTTCTTACCCATCCCATTGTTTCGGTTTGTGAACTCTTACTAGTAAAAGACTGGTTTTTATGGTGTGTGTGTAATGAGATGATATCTGTATTGTTTTCTTCAAGCTGTGCCATAAATATTTGTGAGAATCATCTGTCAAAATATATTAAAGAAAAAAAAATCAAATTTTTATGGCAACAAAGTTCCTATGATTCGGTTTTGTTTGTGTGTGGGATGTGTGTGTTTGTTTTTTCTTGTAGTCCACAAAGACAGTGCAGCCCACATTTTCTGAAATAGTCTGTGGTTTTCCTCTTCTGCACAAATTGCTGCACTGTATTTTGGAGTTGTGATCTATCATGAGAGTGATATAAACTGGGAGTCTACAGGAGCTGACAAATAAAGAGCTCAAGAGTAAGAACAGCAGTTCAGGTGACTGTTCCTCAGTTGTATTCTGACCAGGAATTAAATGTTTCTAATTCTGGCTTTTTGAAATGCTTTATTTTCATATGTTGTCTTTATTATAAATCCACAGGAACTTTATAATCTGTTAAACAGGTAAATATAGTTATTGAATTTATATATGGAATTTAAACAAGTGGCGATAGAGAAATTTCAAGGAGAACAAAACCTCTCATTTAGGTCACAAATTTTTTGTTTCGCTTTAGGAAGTTTTTTGGGTAAGTTTTGTTTGGTGTATTTAGTGCAGTAAACCCAGACAGTGTTATGTCATAAGTACATGTGTATTCCAGGTTATACTTAAAGACTTGCAGAACTAACACATAAATAATAATAAAGAGAATCTATGCCTGAGGGAATGAAGCAATTTACACACTTGTGAAAATGGGATTCTTGTTACCTACCAGCAACCAGGGAGATGCAGTAAAATGAAGTGTAGTTTGAGAGACCTGGGTAGGACACTGCTACCTGAGCTAATGCAAAACATTTTTTGTGATTATGTATTTGTGTACAATAAAGGCTCATCTCTCAGGGAAGTGAAAGTAGCGTGACCTTAAGCAATGAAAGACTGGAGTTGTAGAGAGAATGGAAGAAGACTCAAAATTCTTAAAATAGCTTTTTTGGTTTCGGAGTATCACAGTGAAATATGAAGTGAAGCCTTATAACTCTAGTGACTCTAAACAGGCTTTTCTTAAACCAGTGAGCTTGTTGGCTTATATTTGTTACTCTGGCAAAAAAAAAAAAAAAAAGGTGTAGGCCTTATTTCTGATGGAACTAGATAAAATCAGGAAATTCTAATTCTGGGGGAAAAACAGCTGTTACCAAAATACAGGAAAACATAACCTTGAGACTCTTATAACTAAAAATGATTGAATAAATCTGAAACTAAGGCTGCCCCTTACATAGCACATATTTTGACAATTGACTACACAGACTTGTCAAATTGATTAATTTTTTTAATATCCTGAAATGTTCAATGAAGTTGTTTGTTGTTGTTTGACTGTGTTTTTGTTTAATTTTTTGTTGTTTTTTTTTTTTTTTTTCCTCCCCATTGAAGGTTTATTTATTTATTTTAGGGATATGGGCATATCAGTACACTCCCAATGAGACCAGAAAATTGCAATACCAAAAATCTCCTAAGGGAGACTGTTCTTGTCATGAGGTCCTGGGCAGGGTGACTTGAATAAAATCGTGAATGCTTCAGTGCTCATCCAAATTAAGAGAACTCCCAACCTTTAGAGATATGCACAGCAGTAGTTTCTTTGATGTGAAATAGTTTCTGAGGCAAATCAGGGAAAAATTATTGTCTATCAGAGCCTTTTGCTGCTGCCCTGCTGTGGGACGGAGCCTGGCAGTGGTGCAGGCAGCAGAGCAAGGCATGGAGCAGATGCCTTCCGCTGTGATGTGGTGCACAGCCGCTGCTGCAGAAGTAGCAATGTGCCCTGTCAGCATGGAGCTGGTGATGGAGGCTCTGGCAGCAGGATGTGGTGTGGTCATGTAGCTTTTCACCCTGTCCTGGTGTTTTTCTTAGCGCTTCACCTGAATAACCAAGTTGTAGAGTTTCAGGGCCCCATTCATGGCTGTAAACATTGATGCAACTGAAACTGTTTAAAGGTATGCAAAAAATTGTCAGCAGATAAGCAAGTTCAAAGTACTACAAAGTTTGAGCTGTTTCTAACTCTTTTTTTTTTTTTTCTTTTTTTTTTTAATTGTTGGAGAGAGAAAGCCAGGGTAAGCAGGTGATTTCTTTTGCTGGTTGTTGCTGTACCAGAGCTAGAAAAAAAAATTTGGCTGATTTTGCTAGTTTATTTTGACCTAACTCTTACAAGACAGTTTTTGAATCAGGTTAATTAGCGTTGTGTTTCCTAGTCCTCCCTGCCCCAGGCACATCAGCTGTCCACCTGCAAGGAGGCAACAAGCCTTGCCTTGGTGATTTTACTACAAGCCGCCTTGTTGCCCAGGACTTCCAAAAGAGCAGCTCCATGTAGTTTTAACCCATTCTCCTTCTCCTAGCTTCACCTGGTTAAAGATCGTGTATGGAGGAAGGAGGACACAGAAAAACTATTCACTTTTCTTAAAAAGACTGAACTAAAAAGCAAGCAGCTGAGCTGCTTGTGTGGGTGTTGGCTTATTAGGACAGTTATTCCTGGTTACCTACATAACTAGAGCTAGGCCGATGAACTTAAGGATCTTTGTTCAAGGAAAATAGAAACATGTATCTCCAAATACACTAGCAAGCCAAAATTGGATTTTTTGCATTTCACTGACTTTTTTTTTTTCCGTTCAGCTTCAGATTCTCTGTCATGTGATAGTCACTTGTAATGCTTTCTTTTCTGATGGTCAGGCACCACATTGTCACTCCTAAGATAGTAAAATATCTTTTAATAGGAAAACTGAGGAAATAGCCTCTAATGATTGTTTGCAAGCTGCTATTTCTTCCTCTGCAATGGCTGATTTAAGTCTCAGTGGTGGCCAACAGCCAGGAAAAGAACACTGCTTTCTAATAGAAAATGTGAATCTTCCTTACAATGTTTTTATAAGGAGTATTGAATGATTGGAGTATTGAAGGAGTATTGAAGACTAGGTTCTGCCCAAGAGTGCTGCTTTCTCCCTGATCCCTCACCCAGGATTCTGGTGAGTTGATATTCTGTTTAGTTTATGTAGGCAAGTCCATATTCTCTTTTTTTTTGTTTGTTTGTTTTTTGTTTTAACTCTTATGCAAATGCTCTGCCCTACTTTGTCAGCTATTGGGGCAAGAGCTGTGCTGGGATATTATGTGAGGTTCCTTTTCTCCCTTCATGGAGGAAGACTTGTGAGGGTGCTCTAAGCATGATCCCTCATCCCACCAGAACTAGATCCTAACTGCTTCTGCGTCAAATGTAGCATCTGATCCTGCCAAAAGCAGCATCTTGGTTCTGGGTATTTAAAGGTCGTATTTTGTCCCATCACACCTTTTCCCCTGCCCCTTACAATTGAATTGATAGTAATAATTTCCTTGAAGCTTTTGAAGTTAAAATTTTGCTTCATTTTGGGTACTCTTCTGCTTTGTTTTCTTCTTCTGTACATCTTACCTTGCTTTTATTGTATGAGTATTTGTTTGCATATGGAGGAAAACTGCAAGATAAATTCTTGCATTTGCTTTATTTTGGACTGTTTTTAAGACTTAAAAATTATATTAGTCTTACCTTGCTTTTATTGTATGAGTATTTGTTTGCATATGGAGGAAAACTGCAAGATAAATTCTTGCATTTGCTTTATTTTGGACTGTTTTTAAGACTTAAAAATTATATTAGTCTATCTTTTCAATACAATAATTTTGAAATAAAAAATTGACAGGGATCAAACTGTCGTCTTCTTCCTTTCTGTTTTAATTGAAACCACTAAACTGAAGCTACTGGTTTATTCAGTGAGAGGACTGAAAACCTCATACATCAGGACATTGTAGCTGGAAAAGCACTAACTTTAAAACTAAATTAACATCCTAGACAAAGTCTTCTATATGCAATTATTCTACAAATTATTTTTTTGTGAAAAATTATAGGGACATAATGTAAATAGTGGCAGTGATGAGAAATTCTCAAACTTTTGGTTTCCTAAAATAAAAACCATTAAAGAATACAGTACACTAAGAAATAGTATAATAATACTAATAACTACTACTATACATCAGGGCTATTAATTTTTGAATACCAATTTGACTATAGAGGTAGTGGGAATGTATAAGTACCATTGCATTTGATAGTCTGACTTTGTTCATTGTAGGAGATACAAAACAAGTGAATCAGACTAAATATTAAACTGAGGAAATTCCATCTGTTCCTAGATTCCTGTTTCATGCATCATACCAGCTTGTAGCTGCATGCACGACTCCTTTATCTACTCGTTACTGGGAAGCTGAGGGTTTTTTGGCCTTACTTAGGCCATGCAGATGCCTGGCTAAGGAGTTTGTGCTAGTGGTAGATGAACTCTTGTCTCCGTTTAAGGCACAGGGC
>VYZX01021452.1:0-11454 GCA_013401335.1 Brachypteracias leptosomus | reverse complement strand
CGAAAGTCTGCAGGAGCACTAGGTGGAGGAGGAGCAGGCGGGGCAGGTGACACTTCCAAGTTAGGCAATAGCAGACGAGGGCCGAAAGCAGAGCACCCCGCCNCGAAAGCAGAGACAGCTGCCCAAGCTGAAGTTTGTGCAGCAAACACTTGATTCGCCACGCTAGCAACAGCTCGCTCAGCCTGCATATCTTTTAAAGTTGTTAACACTAGCTTCCAAATAGTACTAAACTGTTTAGCTTTTTTATCACCGTCGCTTATAGCTTCCCATAACTTCTGCCCTATCTCCTCCCACGTCTTTGGTTCAAAGGCAACCTGTGGCTCCAGGCTAAATCCCTGCTGCCTACACCACAGCAGCAAACGCTTAAGTGTTGACTCTTCATATTTAACTGCTCTCTTAGAGAGAATCTTTACTAGTAACTTGACTTGGAGCGGCGCACCAAGCCGCTCACCTCTCCAGGTGACTCCATTGCAATGTAAATTTCTTCCAGAGGCCCCCTCTGTCCTCTGTCTGGATCAGCAGTACAGCTGCTTCCAGATCTCCGGCTGGTCTCTCTCCTCAAGCCGGAGTGCTATTTTCAATGTGAAGGATCACGTCTCGGGGTCACCATTTATCAGAGATGGGAGAGTAATCAGGGCAGATGCAGAGTCCAATATGAATTCAGCAAAAGTCATTTATTGTTTACAGTTCTACTTTTATATAGACCTCGTACATGCAGATATACATAACATGATTGGTGCTCTACTTCGTACACAAGCTATTCACGTGCCTCATTATATTATTCTATTGGTTTAGCTATTCTACAGTTTATCAACTATGCGGCCTGTGTGTCTGCCAAGGACTATTCCTTCTTTGCTGTTTTCTCATCTGTCTTGCTCTTGTTTTCGTTCAGGGCTGTTCTCGCTCAAGGTCAGTTCAGTGTAATCTGAGGCTGGTGCAGCCTGTGTCCACCATCAAGCAGGAATTCTGTCTCCACACACTGCCTTTTGCTTTGGCTGGCCATTAGCCCTTCCTGGTCAAATGCCCTTCTGCTGGGACAGGCTGCTTGCACAAGCGCAATGCCCTCATTCAGCAGCCGCAGGGCTGCTGTGCAATAGCCAAGGCAGATGCGAAATGGTGGGTCTGCACTACACACTCAGGTTTCTCCCCTCACCACCACTTCTGAGGTCCAGTCCTGAGCTCACTGTGAGGGATGGGTAGCTTATTAAACTCCTTGCTGTCCTATGCAGCTACATACCTGCAGCTTTCCCACTCAGCAAGGCCATCACTGTTGTGCTGGTTTTGTCCAGCAACTTGAGCTATTCCTCCTACCCAATGGTGGGGAAGAATCTGTCAGGAAATCTTTCCTCCTGCAGAACCACGCTTTCTGAAAATGCACCATGGAATACAGCCCTGAGTAAGCAGAAGAGCCCAAAGCCAGTCAGAGGTTGTGGCTTTCCTTTCCAACAGCTTTTTAAAGAGAAGCACATAACCCCAGTCAGACGGTTTGTACTTTAACACACGGGAGGAATGGAGCCTGCATCCTCTGATACCTTTCCTGGTTGCTGGCACAGATGCCTGGCAGTTCCACGGCTGGCTGGGATATTGCTTCATTCCAGATCTCAGCCATGTGCCTGGGGATGGGCAAAGCACTATCCCACCTCCCAGCAGTCAGTTGCCCTACCAGCATTAGAGGGGCCAGGAAGCAAAAAAATCTGTCACTGGCTGTGGGATCTGCCTCCTGGGGTGGTGGGAAGTACAGAGCCCTGGATTCAGGTCTTTGCTGGAGGTGGGGATATTTGCAGCCACAGGACAACAGTGTTCAGAGGACTTTCTAGCCCAGCTGGGCGGTATTTTTTTGGGATGCACCAAGTGGAAAATATTAGCCCATAGACAAAACAGATGCTGTAAGGAGGAGTGCAGCGTCAACATGCCTGGTGCAGGAGCTGGGGCTGGAGCAGCACACTCCTCACAGGGCTGAGCTACACCAGCTATGGGCTGCCAGAGATCCATGCTGGCACCATCCTCATTCAACCTGTGCTAGGAATAGCTTTTACTGCTGTGAGCCACCTGGGCATGCTTCAGGGAAAAGTTTAAAGGTGAAAAAGGCCTCTTTACCTTCCCATCACCTGCCCTGGAGGTCAGGGAAGTGTTCAGTGTGTGGCTGTCTGCCCCTTCAGAGGTAACTTGGAGGCAGCTGGCAATCAGCCCCCTGCTCTGAAAGCAGCTCTATGTTGTAACAAACATCATGCTTGTTGTTAGCAGGTAATAACTGCAAAGCAGAAGGCCTAACATGCAAGCAGCACAGAGTTTATCTTGCCTGACAAGAGAGCTTGAACTTTAACCATGCCTGAGGTGACAACCTAGTGCAGCCCTGCAAAAACACACAGGGAAAAATCATGGCTACAGACATGCATCTTGGGTCAATTTTCCATAGTGCTTTTTGTCCCTTACTTAAAATAAACACAAAACTTGCTAATCCAGAGCCTGCTCTTCTCTATGCCATCAGCTTGCAAGCTAACATAGCTGACAGTACCTGGAATCAACTCTCCTGCCAGATACTCCCCTTGGTTTTCCTCCTCTGGCAATGCTATAACCTTCAGTTTGCAGCCTGCTCAATTGCAATCCATTATTAATTGGCTGTAGAAGGAAGGCCTCCACAACGGACTTTTGTAGCTTCACCATCCCACCCACCTCCTTGCACGCCCTGGCTTGGCTGAGCAAACCATGGCTCCAAGCTCAGCCAAGGAGGAATGCAAAGGAGGGCCATACTGCGTGGCATCCCTCAGCTCCCATCTCTGATGTCCTCTGCAGATGCCCATCTGGATGCCAAAACTGGTAGAGGGTCCTTGAAAGGAGGTACCACTTTAGGGATAGCCTTGTTTTCACCTTGAAGGGTGACATAGCATTCCCCATGCCCTAGTTTTATCAAGCCAGGCTCTGTCCTGCTCCCTGAAAGCCTGGTGTTCTCCCAGTTGCTGGCCCATCCATATTAAGGCCAGAAGAGACCATCACTGTAATCTGGTTTTATCTCCTCACAAATCAGCTGTAGAGCTTCACCCAGTGATTCCTGCGCTGAGCTCACAAGCCCAGCCAGAGGTAGCACCGAACTTTTTAGAGGTCCAGCCCCGATTCAAAGAATCACAGAATATGACTTTGAACATCTTTTACAAAAATCTTTGGAACCACTTTGAAAGGCTGTAAATAATCACTGTGAGATGTGCAGATGGGAAATATGGCTTTCTGTCCCACCACCCTTATATGGGGCATGGCCGCAGCACTGCAACTATCACTGACCTGCTGCACAGGCTGCATGCATGGCCCCAGCAGACACATGCCAGCCCCCACGATGGACACTGCACCTTCCAGCACAGCATTAGCTGGCTGTCTAAAGCAAACCTAAACCCCAAAATTTCCAGCAGGCCTCATATTTGTAGTCCTGGAGGGAGCTTTTGCGTGCAAAAAACAATCCCAAACACCTAAAAATAACCCTGAACTTCTCCAGTAATGCAGTTGTATTTTGAGATATGTAGAATTTTATCAAACACTGAGGCCTCCTGCTAAAGGTGGGGAGGATATGAAAGCCCCCCAACTCCTTTTCTCTGTCCTTGCCTAAGTTGGCCTTTGGGCCTGAGGCATGTTTTTATCTGAGCACATTTGAGAATGCAATGTTTTTTTCCAAGACTCAGGTGATGGGCTCATGCTTCACATCCTGCTCAGGCTGGTCAAGGATGTACAGCTGCCATTGACACCTTCTTCTCCTCCTGCATCATAGAACCCTGATTTGTTTCTCCTGCCAAGACCAGCCAGGGACACTTAAACAAACAACAGACATTTTATTTCATTGAAATAATGAAAAAAAATTTAAAAGACCCTTTTGTTTTATAAACCTGAAGTTTTTGGCTTCAGCTCTCTGATGATAGTGTCCCAAAGCAAATCTATAAGAAATATGACAAAATCTATTAACAGTTCAAACACTTGCTCAATTTAATGCTATGTGTTATTGCAGGTCTGAAATGTTATTTCTATAGGATATACAAAACACTGCTCTTTTAACAGATTTATTTCTTCACTCCCCTCACTCTTCACTCCAACAGCACATCTTTGTGCTTCATATCCAGAGTCCAGGGCTCATTTATCTCACCAGGGCTGGTGTTGCTCTGCTCTGCTCAGGATGCTCAAAGCTCTAGGTTCACCCAACATTTCCACCAGTCACCAACTGCTGCTCCAGCCCTGGTCAAATGCCAGTTTCAGGAACAAAAACCTGCTTGCCTGGGCTGGAGCAAGATATTTCTTTAGACAAACCTCTCCTAAACTGGGAGAAAGAATATCCATTCCTTATTTTACACTACTAACTTTAAAAAGGATTAAAATAGAAGGCTTTCAGAGCAGAAAAATTCCTGGCATTAGGCTACTGATGCCATGGAAAGTGATTTTGCTCTGAGCAAGGAGTGTTGGGAAACAGATACTCCTTTTAAGAAATATTCCAGTCACTGTCTTGAAGCAATTCAGGTCTCTCACCTGCTCTGTGTATGGAGGTGCACTGCCTCCAAATTCAGAGTTGCTTGAAATATATAGTATGCAGTGGGATTACAGCCTGTGGAAAGCTGCTGCATGCATCCTGTGTAAATATACACATGCACACTCATGGAAACAACGACCTTTATGGATAGTCCCATGAAAGGAGATAGTGCTGTAGCAAAGCTACAATAACCAGAATGATTTACATACACTGGCAGCTCCAGCTCTGATTAAAAATAAATTTAGTAAAGAGACCCAAGATATAAGCAGCTCTCCAGGTTTGGCTCCAGGAGCTCCTAGCATAGCTGATGCTTGCACTTGGGGTGCTGCAGCAGCCCCAGGTAATGCTGGAGCCTGGGAATCCGGAATTTGCACTTATATATCAAATTTGAGCTGGAGTGCGTCCAGGGCTTCAGTCTGAGCTCACCTCCAACAGGAACTGAAGGAAAAAATGCTTTTCTTAGATTTTAAGTTTTTAAAGTTGAAGCTGAGCCCTGATGCTAAGTGGTATAGATGATCTTCCCTTCAAAGATGGACCCCAGTAAGCCTGGGTGTGTCCCAAGTATGGCTGTCTTGCCAGCAGCTTCCAAGCCTCCCACACATTCAGTGAAGTCGGTAAGGACAAATCTAGCCCCTTTCACCTGCCCTTTGACCGTGGCCTCTGGGCAGAAGACTGGGTGTGCGTAGGCCAGCAATGTGTCCAGCGTCCCCAGCGCCCTCCCACAGGAGGTCCCAAGGAGTCCGAGTCAAGGACACGCGTGACAGCAGGGATGGTGTGACCACACATGGGTAACTGTAGCCCACCTCTCCTGCTGCTCCTTACATGGGTTGCCTTGGCAAGGCTTCCCAGTCTTTCTGGCCACCACTTCTTCCTCTTCCCCTCTCTCTTGGCTCTCCTCTGCCAGCTAGGAATGTGCACAGTCCCTCCACCAGCTCCCACTGCCCCCTGCTCCGCCAGCCCAGCAACAGAGCCAACAGCCAGTGGAGACAGCCAAAACCCCAGGTAAGGTCTATGTCATGTAGCATCTTTACCTTTCTGGCATGATTTTGAAATTATGGACTCAGGCAGCCCTTGGCCAACCCTTTCTGCTGAACCTGGAAATTTAAAGGGTAAAGTCCAGAGTTTCACTTATCTGCCTCTGCTCCACAGGGCTCCCTGAGGTCTTGCCAAGGCAGCATGACTCTCCTCGTCTCCTGAGGGGCTTGTTTTGTGAGAAAGAGTGGAAGAAAGGAGGAAAATCCAAGATGCAGCACAATAAAGACTCTGGAAACCTGAGACTGACACACAAGCATCCCCAGGGACCTCCCTGGGGGTAGCCTCCAGGGGCTCTTGTGGCAAAGCAAACAGCACAGCGCGCCTTCCCTTTCCTTTTCTATGCTTTATTTTTTAGGAGTTTCACCTATGTGGTTCAGGGTTTTTTCACAGTTTCTTTCCATATGGTTTAAATTACACACCTAAACTAAAACCAGCTTCCTTGCTGTTAGCAGACAGAAAGTCTGAGTACCAAGTTACAAAATTTTCTATTTTTCTGTACCTGTGAGCTTAGTTAAGCTCAGGGTTCCTTGTTGCCTTGGTTTTTCTCAGCCCAGAGCTATAGGCATGGGGAGCTGCAGCAGTGCCAGAAAGTTTTCATTAAACTTTTTTTTGGTCATCAAGCTGCAAAATGAATGAGCATTGAAAAATGCCAGACAGAAACTCTGAAATATGTTTTTTACTTGTTTTTATAAAATCTATCATTGCTGCTCATGATATTCACAAGGAAGAAAATATTCTGTTCCAAAATAGAGGCTGCCTTACTCCTGAAGTCGGAAAAAAGGGCCAGAGCAAGTTAGGAGCTCTGTGACAAATGTGTGCAATGTATTCCAGAGTATCTTGCAATCTGCAAAGCAGCCTGTTCATTATCATGCAATTACTCACTTCAGTCTTCATGTGTGGCAGGGATGTAAATACACTGGGGTCTTCACAAAGTATGAGACAGCTCAGAGAGGAACCTCCCTACTTGGCCAATGGGCTGAGAGTGCTGGGTTCCTTCAGCTTCTGCCTTTCAATGTCTCATTCCACGAGTCAAAGCTGGGAGGAATAACAAAACAGCACAGGAGGCTGCAAGAACAGAAAACAGCCATTCTGGGCAGCCAGCCCTTACCAGCCCCTACTCATCAGCCTAAGCAGATGTCTAAGAAGGGCTTCAGAATGTGCAGACATCCAGTAAGTCTACTCCAGGGCAATCCCACCTTTAGCAAGTTTGTGGATAACACCAAGCTGTGTAGCGTAGTCGACACACCGGAGGGAAGGGATGCCACTCAGAGACACCTGGGCAGGCCTGAAAGGTGGGCCCATGCCAACCTCATGAAGTTCAACAAGGCCAAGTCCAAGGTCCTACACCTGGGTCGGGAAAACCCCAAGCACAAATACAAGCTGGGAAACAAGTGGATTGAGAGCAGCCCTGAGGAGAAAGACTTGGGGGTGCTGATTAACAAAGAGCTCAACATGATCCAGCAATGTGCAAGTGCAGCCCAGAAAGCCAACCATATCCTGGGCTACATCAGAGGAAGTGTGGCCAGTAGGTCAAGAGAGATGATTCTTCCCCTCTACCCTGTTCTTGTGAGACCCCATCTGGAGTATTGCATCCAGCTCTGGAGCCCCCAGCACAAGGACATGGATGTGTTAGAGATGGTCCAGAGGAGGGCTACAAAGATGATTAGAGGGATGAAACACCTCTCCTATGAAGACAGGCTGAGAGAATTGTGCTTGTTCAGCCTGCAGAAGAGAAGGCTCAGGGAAGACCTTATTGCAGCCTTCCAGTATCTGAAGAAGGCCTACAAGAAGGCTGGAGAGGGGCTTTACACAAAGGCCTGCAGTGATAGGATGAGGGTAGATTTAGATTAGAAATTAGAAGGAAACTCTTTACTCAGAGGGTGGTGAGACACTGGAACAGGCTGCCCAGGGAAGTTGTGGATGCTCTATCCCTGGAGGTGTTCAAGCCCAGGTTGGATGAGGTCCTGGGCATCCTAGTGGGAGATGTCCCTGCCGTGGCACAGGATTTGGAACTAGGTGATCTTGAAAGGTCCCTTCCAACCTAAACCATTCTATGACTCAGGGACTTCAACAGGTTGAGGTGACATCCATGTATTTAGCAGCCCTTGAAGGATTTTGCTTCCCTGAATTTGTCTAGCTGCTTTCTGACCCCATACAAAGCTCCTGGCACTCACACCATCCTGTGCCAACAATCTCAAAGGGCAACAAACTGCTGAAATGCCCCTTTTTTCCTCTTGCTTCTTTTAAACCTGCCTTTAAGTCTGGTGAGAAGTCTGATTCCTTCCCATTTCCCTTTCTTTCACAGACCTTTTGCATACTCATCCTTGCCTTACAGCCATCTCTCTTCTGGGCTGATATATCCTAGCCTATTCAGCCTATACTCCTGCAGAAGCCATTCCCTGCCTTTGCCTCCCTTTTTTTTCCCAGCAGTGTAGCACTAACCATGTTGGTCTACCTAAGACACTTCACAATGAGGCAACAGAGATGAGGCTCAGCCATGGGGATGATGCTGCTCATTATGACTGTGAATACGTTGGCAACTCCAGGCTGTCTGAGTACAGCTTCTGGCATGACCAAAAGACCACAGTGCAGGCGCAGCACGGATGCAGCTGAGCATCACTTGGCCCGTCTTGGAAAACAGCACAAGTGAGGAAGGAGCAACATGCTGTGTGAGGGATAGAAAATGATGGTCCACATAGGGCCACGATGGAAGAATTACAAGCTGGCCTCAGATGTGAGATCCCTATCATGGCCCTACTACAGAACATGGGGTGGAATGTGTGAGGGAGAGAAAATTACAAGCTGGACTTCGTCATGAGAATGCAGCCTTGTGCGGCCTTGGGAGAGAGTTACACTCCAGATTTAGCCGCGAGAAGACAGGTTGTTCTGAACAACAATAGAGTCTGGGTTGTTGTGAACAACACGTAGGAATCCGGGAGCCGCTGTTAAGCAGATCATGCGTCTGCAAACATCGTCTCATATGCTGGCCACGGGTGAGATGATGTTTTGTCAGTATTTTTGCAGAATCTGCTGAGTGTATAAAGGTCTGACTCCTGGCCAAGATGGAGAAGCTGGAGGGGGGGTGATGGAGAGAGAACACCGCATTATACAAGGGATGCCTTGGCTCGCTTTGTACGATCCCTCATCTCCTTCTTTTTCTGCAATGATCCAGGTCATCCTATCTACTCTCTTCTTCAGTGGTCTTTGCCCAGGAACGGGGTTGATAAGATTCTACTAATGGGGAACACATAGCACACCTTGCTAATACACTGCTTATGCACAGCCTGCAGCTGAGCAGGCTGCTCTTAAAGGGATATACTCTGCCTGTCGCTGAGCATAGGGTAGACTTTTCTGAAAGGGGAATACACTGTGCTAACTATCATTTTCACAAGACTATCACTGAACAATAAATCTCACTGTTTTCTCACTAAGTATCGTGCCCTGAGTGTGTTTGTGCACAAAGTATCCCCTTGAACCTGGAACACATGCCTGCCTCAGTTTCTCAGTCCGTGCCCAAGAGCACCCAAAAGACAAACACAGACCTCATACATGAGGAAGGCTTAGGAGCAACCACAGAAGAAATCTCTCACTTCACATTCTGGACAAAGGATGCTTCTCTCTGGGAGATAAAAGAGGCTGGAGGGCGACAGGTGCAGCTCTTCCCTCTCTTAAGGAGATGAGGGAGCACTGCCCTGCTGGGCACACACCTCCTCTCTTGCCCTGCTTTCCCTGAGCATATTTCAATTTATTTTACTGCCTTTACCTCTGCCTTTGAGAAGCTGACCACTCACCACTGCTTGAGTGAGGAATATTTTACCATCATTAAACCAGACAGGCTGGCAATATCCCATATGTTTTCATATTTGCCTGGCTTTAAATGGGGGCTAGCTGTGAAGTACATTGAGGACCAAACCCATACACAGTCTATACCATTTTCCTCTGTGTCTGCCAATGTTGGGAACCAACCTTAATCAATTTTCTCTGCTGCAGGTTGTGTCCCAGTCCCAAGCACATCCTGCCTTTTGTGCTTTCATGCCCTTTCTGGCTGTTCACTTGATGGGGAATTGAACAAAACCAGTACAAAAAGAGTCCATGGCAAAATTTGCACAGACACTTCCTGACATTTTCTGGTAAACCAAATGTGGAACGTGGCTGGTATTTATCAGATAAAAAATGTCATCTCCTACCCCTTCCTCCTCATATATGTATATAAAAAAATGAAAAGCAGCCTGGAAGCTTTCAATGCCCCATATTCTTCCACCAAGGACACTCACAGGCACCTAAACTCTCAAGCACAGATGCATATCATGCATGCCAAGGAGGTATCTTCAGGAGCTCTTTCTTCTGCTGGATTACTTTTAAAGCATGTGATGTGCTTCTCATCCTTGCAGCCTCACTCTTTATGTAATGAGAATTGTCTGGCTATGGCATTTATACCACTGTGGACCTTTTACATCCCCACAGTCTCCCATGTGAAAGTAATAAAGAGTGAAAGGCTGTGTGTTACCCCCATCCTTGGTCAATTCTGCCTCCTGGTGCCCTCCTGTAATGAAAAATATCACATCAGTGACTCCTTCTTAGATGGAAAAATCTAACCTGATCCCTCTTCCTCTTCTGTGTGTCCTCTCCCCTTTCCAGCCTAGTTTATGTTGCAATGAATGATACTTCAATGGAAAAGCCTATTGACATGAACAGTGTGAACCATAGCCATGGTTTCTGTGATTGAAGATGCGTGGATGTACAGCTGTATGTCATGTGCACGTGTGTGCTTTTGAGTATAAGTATGTGTATATGCAAATATATGAGTTGATAAAAGTATTGCATTCGTATATTTATCAATTATAATGCATGGCATTCAAAAAGACAGCACAGTAGACATAATATGTAATGGACATATATGCAAATAATCTACTTAATGTTACAGCAAGAGTAATGGAAGACAAGGAATCCAACTCTCAGCAAATCTGCTTGGTTTTCATTTCACGTTATGCGCTCACTCCATGTGCTGGGGTGGCACAAGGAAAATAGCTGTCAGTAATACTTTGTGTGGAAGCAGATGCAATGTGCCTGTGAGCAGGCTGATCCTGAAGCTTTTATTACCCAGATTAAGGATGGTAAGTCATTTATTTGCTAAAGTCCAACAGCAAATAATCTTTTCCCTGTTAAATGAATTCAGGCAGCTTGAGGTAGGGCCCAAAAACAATTAAGTATATTATTAAAGCAGGGCAGTAGATTGTAATCATACATGTGTATATTATGTACATACACATATAGAAAAGCAAATAAGTCTGCAGCCACCTTTGGAATGAATAATCAAGTCTGAAATGAAATAAGGCTGAAAATTAAATGCTTATCTTCCTTTGTTAACATGTAACCTTTGCCTTTAATCAGCCATATTAATTATTCCATTACAATGAGTTTTTACATCTCTGAAAAGCAGAAAAGTTAATTTTGTTGTGGTTCATGGCTTTTCACACAGCAGGAGATAGACTGGTGGAGCCAGGCTCTGCCCACCTTGAAACAGGGATGGGAGCAACCGCTGACGAGCACCCAGGATCCTAGGACCTCAGTGTCCCGCCCCTGTCAGGCCATAGAGAGGAGTCCAAATGATGACAATGAGTGGAGGCTGGTTCATGGTAGGGGCAGCAGACAAAATCCCCGCTTGCCCACCGCACCCCAACAGGTCCCTCTGCATAACAGATATGAGGTCCTGGTAGAGGAAGAATGGACAAATGAGGATCGGGACAATGGGGAAGCTACAGCTGAGGGGTCTATGCAGTCTGACGGGCCTACCATGCACATCCCTACCTCACATAAGAAGAAGAAAAGAAGGGTACTAGTTGTAGGAGACTCTGCCTTGAAGGGTACAGAGGGTCCAATATTTCATGCAGACCGTCATCACAGGGAGGTCTGCTGTC
>VYZX01021450.1:8028-30707 GCA_013401335.1 Brachypteracias leptosomus | reverse complement strand
GTGCTTTATTTTAGCCTTTCAGCTGTCTCAGTTTGCTGATAATCACCTTAATTCATAAGATTGAACTTATTTTAATGGCACCCCTCCCCCATGTCATAATTAGAATGAGAACTGATGTGGGCTACTGCCCTTCTGTATTTGCTGCTCTATTTTGGTGTGTCTATTTAGGCAAGAGTACTCTCAGCATAATGTTTTGAATGAGAATAACTATTCAAATCCATGTTTAATAGTTGCTTATTTCAAGATCTTGGTAAAATTAGACTGCATTTTCAACAAGAAAGTACAATATACGAGAAGGAGTTCTTGCCTATATTTTCTTTGAAAAATATCTCCTTGTCCCTTGCATGTGGTTTTACTTCTGTATTATACATATCCTTCATATATTTAATGAATCCCATAATCAGATTCCCTAGATCTTAGAAAATGTTTCATAGGACAATAAGGATATTGGGGCTAGCTGTTAAAAATAATGAGAGTAAACTTTAGTTGATACTCTCATTTCTGGAGATATGTCTGAATGTGTGGGTCCTTCAGTTCTAACTGAAAGTCTTCTGTTTAGAAAAAACCCAAATTGATCTGTTCTGTAATTTCTTGAAGCAGACAGTCATGTTAAGATCACTAACGTTGCCTTCCTTACATCCATTTCTTAACATTAATTTAATTTTTCATGTCTACAATGGGCTCCTGCACCTGGCACACTTGTTTGGGCTAGTTAAAACATTTTTGCCAAGAGGGATTTTCTTTCATGCACATCCCACTTCAGATTTTTTTTCTGGTAGTGGCATCTGTCAGAGATCAAAGAGGGAATTAGTTCTCTGTACTTCCTCAGATAAGCATATTTCATGGAGAAAAAGTATTTAATTTACTTATGGTTGAAAAGTAGCAAATGCTAAAGTTGTAATAGCTCTATTACAATTTTGCCTTTAGGATGTATTATCAATGTTTACCAGTTCATTACCAAATAAGCCATTGCAATGGACAAATAGACTTGGGCTGCCTGAAGTCTTCTGAGTCCTCTCATATTGTTCAGTGTGATTGTTTGTCATCTCTTTAAAAATATTTTCTTGCCTACTTTTTATGAAGTGGTTCCTGAGATGAACACTAGGACTGAAGAAATTGTTCACCAAAGAAAAGGACAAAAACAGCTGACACGTGTATTGGAACATACCTTACACCCAGTTGTGACAATTGACAAGAGAATTGCAGTGTTTTGCAAGTTCACTCCACGTGTGAAGTAAAAGTGATGCCAGGAGCATTTAAAAGCAAAGAGATTCAAGGAAAATACAGAAATTAGATAGAGGAAATTAGAGTGGTGGCCAACAAAGTGGTGTATTCTAACAGAAATGGATTCAAGACCAATATAATTTTGAGGGTGGCTGTAGCCACCGACATACCCGGTTGTTTTGTCCCAGGATCCAGGTTGCCAGCTCATGGTTATATTGGAATTCATGGCATTTTTTTTTTTCCTCTTTTTCCTTAAAGCGTCATCTCCTGAAGTACTGTGAACACACCTGTATCTTTTTAGACTTAAAACCTATCAAATAAAACTGCTACCACAAGCTAAATCCCCCTGGTTTTGCTAAATACCTTCTTGAAAATGCAATATGTAAGTAGTGCAAAAGAAATTTGGGTTCTTCTAAAGTCTTGACCTTTCGAGTTCTCAGTTTCAGTAAGCCTGTCTTACTGCTTTTGTTGTGACCTGACCTCATAACTTGGCCAATATTGGCAGATCTACAGTCTAGGATATGGTATCATGCTTCTCTTGCTAGAATTGAAATAATTTTCTCTTTCCAGCAGCAAAAGAGGCAGAAAGTATTTCTCTTTCAATAATAATTTGATGTGGTTGATTTGGTCCCTCCCTAAGTCTGATACAAATGTGTAACCTCATTTTAGCAGGGGTGATTGAGATGCCCCACTCGTCACGCAGCTAGAGATACCTCCATTCTCACTATAGCTTGCTCTTAAGATTTGGAGAGGGAGGGGGAAGAGGGAAATTGGTTTCTGGCTCGCAATTTAGTCAGCGTTCAACTCAGTCTTTGTTTACTGAGTTGGAAATCTGGTAGTGCCATACGAACACTACTGAGGTGTGCAGAGACAAGATCTGCAGCTGTTTCAATAGAGCAATGGTAGGAATGTACATTGTCAGCACTGAAGAACCAGAAGTGGTCACATCTTGAAGGCTATTCCATTCTCCCTCTGAATGCTTCACTGTGGAATTTATAGCTTTGAACAGTTGCCAAAACACGTTTGGAAAACCTCTTGCTGTTTGTGATGTTAATAGATTCTGCCCTGGTGTTCAGCAGCTCTGCATTTTAAAACTTGACCCTCCACAAGGCACGAGTCATTCAAGAATTTTGTACCACTAAATGTCAAAGTTCTGTGCATTCTTCACAGTTCTTGTACAGCCTCCTTATGGAAAATATCTAAATTTGACTATGCTGCTGAATGACTTTCAGAGTAGAATGTCATTTTGTACATCTGGTGTTCTCTTTAATTGTCATCAGACTTTGGTTTTCAGCAAGATAATTGGTGCTTTGAAAAATAAGTTGTTTTCAAATCTACTAATGTTGCTCAAATACGCACTTTTCTGAAAACCTGTTTCCTGTCATAAGGCTTTAGTGGCAGAGAGCAAGTTAAAGCTATTATTACAGATGAGAAAACAGTGTCTTACAGATGAATCTTATGAACATGACTCACTTCTTGATCACCGTGGAAATTGAGAAGCCTATTTCATTTACATTCAGGAAATTAAATTAATAGACATAATAGATGAATAGGTTGCTACTTTTTGACCTCTTTCCTAACTTCTCCCAGCAGAGCAAATGAAAGGATTAGTTCATAGTCCCTTTTTTATTTGCTTTAAGGCACTGAAAAATGAATGCCCAAAGAGGGGAAAGCAAGAAAAACAGGGTTTCTGTGAGGCTTAGTGACTGCTTACTTTGTCCTTGAAGCATCATCTTCTGCAATGTAAGTTCTTATTGAGGGAAGACAATAGCCAGGTGAGAGCCTTTCTCCCCTCTCCTTCCAGAGAGGCACTTCATAGTTCTTTGTAGGACTCGATTAATTCTGGAAACATGTGAGGACGAATCCTGCAAAAGTGTATTTGGGTTCATGTGGTCCAAATATTTGGAGGAAGAATGAATCAGGTCTCTGTACAACCTCTTTCAACTCCCCTGGCTCTCTATAGGATCTCTTCTTTCCCTCCTCTATTTTGTGGTACCTTAGCCTACATTGCCACTAGCAGAAGCAATCTTTTGGCTTTTTCCTGGCTGGACATGTGAAGGTCAGTGCAACTCGTGTAGCTTGTTGTATGTTGGGCCATGGGCTCAGGCTGCAGTTGGGCACACTGAGCTGTCTTGTGTGGCTCACTTGAGTGTGGAACCTCTGACAGATAGATGGTGTCCCCTGGCTGCTCTGCAGTGTCCCTGTCTCTCCTCAGCTTGGATGCTGGGCTGAGGAACAGGAGCGTGACAGGAAACATGAATGGGAAACAGTGAGATGCTGGTTAATGAAATTGTGCTGAGTGTAAAGAGGTGGGTTGAGGTCAGGGGTTGTGTTGGAATGCTTGACTTTGCAGTCACAGGTAGAAGGCAGCTCTGGAAAACCAGACTGTAATGTTAGAACTCATTATAAAGGAAGAGGCAATACCAAGGTTGCTCATTGGAATTACCATCTGGCAATCTCTTCAAATGAGAGACACCATGAAAGGATTACTGTTAATTTTGTTTGAAAGGTAGCTCTGTTCAGCATTACAGACTAAACCACTCGGGAACGAGAAGAGCACCTCACTTTTCAGTAACGTGCTAATCTGGCAGACTCTTTCTACAGTTGTTTGTGCAATGCAAGAACAATTGTCTAGCTAAATGTTGTCATAAAGAAATCACTGCAGTGCAATGCAGTAACTCAAGTACCTGTGCTTCCAAGTGTCCTTAATTTTGTTTTTTACTTCTACATTATTGCAGCTTACTTCCATAATTACGTTCATAATTATCCATTGTGCACATTGAAGTCATACTTTATCTGACTCTAACATGCAAAAGAATGTGTTTTAAAAAGGTGGGTTTTGTGTGTCTCATTTATGCAAGACCCCAATATTTTGAGAATAGGGCCACACTTCTAAATTATAAATCATATTTTCTGATGGAAATGACTGACTTAAGTATAAAATATGAATCTTGCATGTTACAGTACTTAGCCATGCGATCATTATTTGAAATTCTCTTTCAGGTCTTTACATTTATATTCATTTGGTTTCCTCAAAATGGACACAGCTAATGTATTATTAAAGGTTTAAAAATTGGAATCCATGTACTAAATGTTGATGTGTTTTATGGTTCAACAGAAACTGATGTAGCAATGAACTTTGTGATATTTGCCAGCCCACAGGTAAAATGCTCATACAATTTTGATTTGCATATGAGGGCATTGATATGATTTATTTGGTATTGCTGGGTAATTTTCAGCTGGAGAGCAAGCAATAGCGCTTTTTAAAAGGAAATGTAATGTGGTATTGTAATTCTAGCAGCAAATTTATGTCCACAAATAATGCATGCAATTAACAACGTGAGTTAGATGTCAAGCACGGAGATGCCTGAGCCCTCCCTGTGTTTTCCTCATAAGCAGAAATAATGCGTGGCTTTAAGGAACAGCTCAACAGATGCAAAAGCTGCATCTTGTTCTTATTCTGTTGTTGGTCCAGTGTGGTTACACCTGATTCATCAATTGCATTTTAATATTTATTTTTTTAATCAATCCTTTGTCTTTTTCTTCAATGAGAAAGGAAGATGTTGGTCTATAACTCTGTATGGTGCTCCTGTATATCCTGAACATGAGGGACCAGTGGTGTTATAATGGTCTTTCAATGACAGGAAAATGTATAATTGCATATTTCAGCTACCTTTATGCAGCTTGAAAACACAGCTTTATATAGTTTCATGTAGCTCGAAAACCATTGAACTCTATATAGATTCATGTTAAGAGTCAATTGGTCTGACCTACTGATGCTTAAAAATGTGCTTCCTGTTGGATCTGACCTAAAACTAAGGTTGTTTGAGAAATATATTGGAGTTTCATAGATGGTAAAAAAAATTAAAAAGGAAAGTGTCTTTATCTGTTCTGGGGAAGAGGATGATGTTTGGAACACTGTATTTGTGTAAAATGGGATCATACTACAAATCAAGCTAAGGAAAGTTTTGTAAAAGCCTGAGACTGGCATTAAAGTATCTAGTTTGATTTCTTCACATCAAATTGGAAATTACCCTTATTAAATGTGATCTCTAACTAAGGATTTCCCAACCCTCAAATCACTGTAGAACATGCTAAATATTTCACAACAGTAAACAGAAAAAGGAAATCAATACTGACATGCCCTCGACCATGCATGGCTAAGAGTGTTTTCAGAGTAGACAATGGGAATATGAGCTTATTACGTCACTCACTCTCTGCATTTCCTATTGTAAAAAGTAGTTAATAGAAGAAATTAGAAAGCTGCTGAAAATGCTTCAGAAGTCAGGAGAAGTGTTTTGCTGTGGGTGCTCAAAATTCTGAATCTCCAAATTTGAGTCTGAACAGATTGTTGAGCATTTATGGGTAGATCATAAGACTGTAGCGTTCTTTGGAGGTTGTTTTGGTTCTGGTATAAGAAACAGTGACCAAGCAATGGACCACGTGTTCAGAAAAGAAAGCCAAATCAATTGCTTGAGGTGCAATAGGGCTTGCACAAGTATCCATGTAGTTTACTATCTTATTTTAAATACAACTTTTAGTTTCTTGAAAATATCAGAATCAAACTGATCACATTTAAAATTGAGATCACTGTGGATTTTTCAGCTTTTTGGCTTGTGTTTTTAAGTCCTTGCTGACACTATTTTGTCAGATATTGTCAGACATAAACCAGTTTATTCTGTTTTAGCATGATGATGTACAAAACCAGCACTGCTTCTGAATAGTTTCTCATTGTTGTTCACTACCTATATCCAGACATTTCATTTTGCTTTAAGAAAATGTTTAAAAAAATTAAACATTACAATATGTAATTTTCATGATGTTATTAAAAATGAACGAAGTCAGGATTTTCCACAAGCCCGAGAGGTTTGTGTTGCTCAGAAACTGGCTCAGCCTAAGCCCTGCCAGGTGGACTTTTCCCTCCTTCCCACACAGAAGGGAAAACTTTGTCATTTTACCTGGAGAGTCTATTAAGCATTTCATTGTCAAATCTCCACTCAATGGAGATAGAATAGATCTGTAGCCTGCTCTTGACTGATCGCTAATCTCGGGTCACCAGGCTGTATCATTTGTGACCTGAGACTTCCAAAAAGGTCACTGAGGATAAAAGGAAAAGCCTGACTTAAAGAAAAGGTTTTTCACTTCAGCAGTAATAGATTGGCATGATAAAAACTACAATCTTCCTTATGCTGAAATGAAGATATAGAACATATATTTTTTTTTCCCCTCAAAGTTGCTGCATAAGTAGCATTTTTATAATGGCTTTTTGTCATCATAGCAGTGTTAATAAATCTAAGAAATGATGCTGTATTTGAATTCAATGGTGTGAAGGACTTGCCTTCAGAACTGATTGTAAAACATTTGTGTTGAAAAGCAATTACTAGAACTTAAGTTCTTCAGCAACAACTGAATTAATAACTTCCTAGGAAAAAAATTCATCTGTGGTAATGAAAGTGCTGTTAAAATACAGTGGGTTTCATACATTCTGTATCCTTGCTTATTCTTTGAGTGGGAAGTTCCACTGGTGGTTGTGCTAAAGCATTTTCAGCACCATTCGTTATTATGCAAAAACCAATTAATTAAGTGAATATGTGTATGGAACGTAAGGGTAACTGTTTGTTGTCCAAGACTTAAATAAGCAATCATATCCAAAAATAGAATTTCTGTTGAAAGCATGCTTCTTGCATTGCTTGTGATTAACACTATCTCTGTGGATTGATTTTTCTTTTTTTTTTTTGGTGCTTTAGTGATCTAATTAAAATACCACAGAGCTAGAGATGCTACAGTTTGTGAAGACAGATGTGTAATAGGATCTACGTTTAGGAAACAATTAAAATGTATTTATTTCATTGTTTCTAAGAGGTGCGTAGAGATACTCACAAGGTACAGATTTATTCCCCCCCCCGTGTCCCGCCTACTGAAAACTGCTTAAGACTCCCTTTTGCATATGGATTTGGGGACTGAAATCTGGGTGTGAAAATAATTTGCCAAATGGTTGGACTTACTATATGAATGTGCTTATACCTTCTGGCTCACCTAACTTGTTGGCTGTTTTACAGTGTTTTTAAGGTAGTACTGCAAAATACCTGAGGAAATAGATCATTACAGAATCTAATTCCTTGCACTCAGCACTGAATCAGGTTTAAATTTATTTCACATGACAGAAGCAGAGTGAATATTGCAATGTCCTTGGAATCCAGCATGGTTTTAATTGGATTCTATCTTTTTCTAATGCTACTGTGGAACACCAATTTAAATCCTTGGGATTAAATTTATATGACAGGCTGCCATTGTCAGTAAAGTGGTGCATCATTTTAATTTATTTATTTTGCTTTGATGTTTTTTGACAAGTAATAAAGCACCAGGTCCTTAGTTGTGAAGGTCTTGTTGGTTTTTTTTGTAGAGTTTCAGAACCCTTTTGCTGACACACAGCAAAGTGCAACAACATAAGGGCCAACAGTTCTCAAGCTCAGCAAGAATTTTAGTGATACACAATTTAAGATAAGGAAAGCTTCATTTATATAATAAAAAATAATCCCTAGTAAATGAGGTTTGTAAAGCATTATCCCTCTTAGCCTCTACTAGGCCCATAATTATGCAGAATATCTAATGTACTCTAATAATCTGATCTTAACTTGATAGTCTTTTCGCTATATGCAGACTGAAACACTACAACCCAGTAGATTAGAAAATAAAGACACTGATTACTTAACTGTAATAAATACATGATGCTGTGAAGGTGAAGATAAAAGCATGGTGTGCAAAGTATGAAGTAAATTAAAATGCTAGGAAACAGGTGTGAAGAGACTTTGAAAATAGATTCCCATTTTTCATTATAGCATTATTGTGGTTCCGTGTCCCAATCACAGTCACTTCTACTGGCAATAAGAAGGTAGATAAAAGTAAATCACTCCTAAGTTAATGAGCATATTAAAATTTTAAAAAATAAATATAGACATGTTTGGAAAAATAGAATTGCTAAAGTAAATTTTAAATGCTCATTAGCTAGGGTGTATGAGATTTTAAAAATATTATGTTTCAGCCCCTCTATGCTAGGCAGCAAGCCTATCTTCACTTCCAGTGTCTGAGATTCTTGCATGCTTGTTAATACCCAGTGAAGTGCGTTAATGTTATGATTGTTTAATTTGACTGGTTTATCAGCTCTAGGGTTGAACAAATGGTAAGGATGCTAATGAAGCACTGTGCTGTAGATGTATCTACAAAGTTTCTGTTGGAGGCATCTCCATTTGAATTACAGAAATAGTTTTATGTATTGACCTTGGAAAGAATGAAATAAAAACAAGGATTGGCATTTGGCAATAGGTTCACAGATCATGAATAGGTGTGCAAAGTCAAGAATCCAGTAAGATCATCAGCCTGTATCTTCCATGTGTGGTGACCATGACCAGATGCCCACCCAGCTACTCACTCTCCCTTCTTGGCAGGACCAGAGAAGAAAATTAGATGAAAGAGCTCGTGAGTTGAGATAAAGACAAGGAAATCAGTTACTGTTGTGGACAAAACAGACTTGACTTGGAGCAAATTAATTTATTGCCAATTAAAAATAGATTTGATGGTGAGAAATGCAGATGAAAACTAGAGCAGCTTCCTCCCAGCTGATGCTTCTTCACAGGCTTGACTTCATGCCTTCACTCCCAGCCCCTCTGCCTCCAGCAGCCTGAGCAGTGCAGGGGGTGGGAGGCTGTGGTCAGTCCATGATGGTTTCTCCTGCCACCTCTTCTCCTCACACCTTCCCCTGCTCCATCGTGGGCCTCCATGGTCACAGGTCCTGTTGGGAAAACCAGCTCCTGGGTCCCTCCATGGTTGCAAGGACCATCCCTCACTGTCGGGGCTGTTTGTCCCTCACCCCTCTGCCCTCAACTCACTTTCCCGAGACACCACCCGAGGGGCTCTGCCCTGCAGGGGTGGCCAGAACCAGCTGCAACCAGCCATGTCCGGTGTGGGGCAGCCCCTCAGCTCCCCTCAGAGGTGTCGTGCAGCCCTGCTGCCAGCCCCTCAGGACCAGCACCCAAAATAGGATGCCAAAATAGGTAAAAATTTAATAATAATAACTGAAATAAGTTTTGTTTCATCTGCGACCTCAAAGTTGTTGGTTTGTTTTTTTTTAAATACTGGATTTTAGACGGCAGTTGCGTGAGATTCGGACAGTACAAAAACGCACTTTAAAATTTAGTTAAGTATGTGTAAGAACCAGATGAATTTTTTGCAAATGTTTGATTTTATCCCAGATACATAATTTAAATGACAGTATTGCATGGTAGTTGTTTGTGAGATATAAATCAAATCAGTTTTGGTCTGAATTTTGTAAATAGTTTTATTTTAATATAGAACTCCTATTCATAAATCTTTTGTGTGTGCGTATGTGCATCTATTCCCTTTTGGTTAAAGTGTTTTGTTCTGCCCCTTCCTGAAACCCAGGAATGCCTTTTTTTTTTTTTTTCCCTTCTTTTCCCCCCAAAATTCATTATAAAAATATTAGCATAGCCAAGACATTGCTTACCACCAGCTGCTCGGTATTTGTAGCACAGTTGCAAGAGCAGCATAACCAGTGCTGTCCAGTTGGATTATGGCATCCTGGTATAAATCGTGTGACCTTTGGTGTAACTGCAGCTCTCCCTTTCTTTGATGAGCCATTCAAAACGTGAAGACTTTCTGCTGTAGAATAAGTTGACTGTAAAAGACCGTAAAAATGATGACATTTGGAATTATTCCTGTTTAGGCGTTTCATTAATTAGGAGTTAGGGAGGTAGTGCTTGGAAAGGTCATTGCATAGAGAAGAATTTGGTGCACCCAGGGAATGACCCTTTTTTTTTTTTTTTTTTTTGTACATGGGTGTGGTCTTTGTCTTTCCCATTCTCCTCAGGCAGTGTAGAAAAGGTTTCTTTAATAGTCACCAGTTTCAATCTTTGTTTTTATGGCCGGCTGGGATCAGGCCTTGCTATTTTTTGTATCTGCAGTTACTACACAAGAATGAGACAGAAATGTTAATGACACAGGCTTAAAACTTGGGGACAATTCAGCCATGTTCAGACCTCAAACTGCTCCTGAGCATGTTGCATGTGTAATAGCCCTTTTGCCACCTTCCACCACACCAGGTCTCTGGTCCTGGAGAAACCAATACATTGCTTTATGGCCATGTGGGGTGCAGCTCCTTCCTTTGATTCATGGGGAGAGTAACAATTCATTGTAAATCCACAAATCAGCACAGCCCCATGACATAGAGGACTTCTTATGCAATAGACCTTTGATTTTCACCTGTAAAAATTATTTCTTTTTTTAACAGCTGTTAGAAATTTTTGACAGCTCCCATTCTGTAGGCTGCTGATAATTAGGGCCTAACTGTTTCTGTTTTTACTCCCTACAAACTACCTTCACATTTGGTCTCAGCACTCTCAAGTTATTAAATTGTACAGTAAAGTCCCTTGCTGTGCCTTTAAATCTGATAAACTGTGAATTTTGAGACCACTAGTGAGTTTGTTCAGACTTGAATTCTCTGTAGATATAAAACTAGAGCCACCATAAAGGATATAATATTTGTCTTCAGCAAACTTGTCCTTCAATAAAATTTAGACTAATTGTGAATTACTGTCTTCTCAGGGCTGAGTAGATTTTTAGAGGGCAGGTGCTGGACTAGATTTCAAAATGCACCTTGGTAGGTTTTTTTGGTTTAGTTTTTTTTTTTTTGACAGAATTATGGGGAAAGATGAGGGAAAAGTGTAATAAATATATTGAGTTTTGAGTTTGATTTCTGACCTCATAGCTTATTTTATTATCGTCTAAGCTCTGAATTCTTTAAAAGGAGACAGGATAACAGCCTACATGAACAAGTAATTCACTGCAGTCTTTGAGATTACAGGCAGTGTTGAGATGTGTGTAGCTGTGCTATATTTATTTCATCAGTGCTACTTTTAGTACTAATTGTTTCTACTGGGTGTCTTTGAAGCTGTCCAAAAGGCAGCTCATTGATTTGGACCCTTGTGTCTGCTTTAGGGATTGGAGCACATTTGTGCATCCTTGCATTCCACTTCCAGATGATATTCCTAAAGATAAAGAGTTTGCACAGGGCAATCCACTCTGCAAACTTAGTCAGTGTATGGCAAGTGGAGGTGATTGAGATCCACAGCAGAACTGCTGTACAACTCATAAATTTGGTGTTTGCTCCTTGAGTTGCCTAAGTAGATATTTGTGTTTCTTCTATTGAACACAAGGACTCAAAATATCTATGATGATACCACACCTGCTTGGAGAAGCAGCACAAAACTTGCAGTCTCTGTGGTGGGAACAGAGGTGGTTCTGGGGTGTCTCTGTTTCTGTAGACCTGCTTACTGTTTGCACCTGCCCATCTGAATTCACTTCTAGCAAAGCCCATGGGAGTGTTGTCAAGAGATGGAGGGAGTTCTCCAAATTAGGAAGATTATCTATGTGGTCATGTAACCACAGTGCTACTCAGAAACTTTATTCTGCTGGTGTCTGAGCTTCATCCCTTTGTCAGAGCTTGTAATGAGATGCTCAAAAGGCAGCTCGCTGTGGCGGTCTTTAACAGTAACTGTATTGAAGGCTTCAAATGAACCAGAATCAGAGAGTTTGTGCCCCTTTATACTAGACAAAGTACCTAGAATTGAGAGTGAAGTTCTAATTTATAGGATTTTATTTCCATAGTGGCTTCTTGATCCAGGACATACGTACATAATGTGCCTGTCTTGCTGGAGAGCAAAATGTCCTTAAACATTTGGGGCAAGAGAGATCTGCTTTGAACGAGCAATAACAAAAGGAGAGGTCATAACATTCCACCAACTTTATTATTTGATGCCTGATCTCTCCATCCCTTACATCTTTGGTTGTTTTATCTTATAGTTAGGCTGTAATTAATCACAACTTCTGTTAGATATTAGAAACTTAATACATATAGGTTATACTGAATGCAGTGTTGTAATGTGCTCTGGCAACTCTGTTTCCATTTATATTCTGAATTTCCATTTATAATCTGAATTATAACTGAATATTTTAAGTATCCTGTAATGAAATTCCTGTGTTGTCTCCTGCTATTGTTGGATAGACTAGTTCATGCTGAAACAATTATTTTGGTAAGTTGTCTCAAGCTGCCTGAGGATATGGTTCGATCATTCAAGCAGCTGAAGGGATTGATCCTAGTCCTTGTGAACAATCCCTCAATCTCTGCTTGTTTATTGCATTTCTTGTGTTCCTACTAACCACTTAAGCCCAGATCAGCTTGGTAAAGATCTTCTATATCTGACAAAGATGAATTCAGTATTTTCTGTGGTCCCATTATCAAAATAACTAAAGTGTGTGCTGAAGGATTACACATTTAACCATGTCAGTCAAAATGCATCTAAAGCATTTCAACCTCACTTCAGGGGGGAGGAGAGAGGAAAATAGTGGGGTTTTTTCTTGCCTGTTAAAAGTTTTTGAGCATTTGAAAGTCAGAGGGAAAACCTGGCATTAATATTGAATAGATTATGTAATGAGAAAACATTATGTATGTATGCAGTGATAAGAGTTGGGAACTATAAGTAAAATTTATTTTCCGTTTTTACAATACAAATTCCAGGTCCAGTGAATCCTCAAAAGGTTTCTGGAAAGGTTAGCCAGCTTACTGAATGGCCCTTACTTGAAAGAAAGTAGACTCACTTGAAATAAGACAGAATCACAGAATAGTAGAGCTTGGAAGTAACCTCTGGAGATCCTCTAGTCCAACCCCCCTGCCAAAGCAGGGTCACCTAGGGCAGGTTACATGGGAATGTGTAACACAGGCTGGCCTTGACTCCTCTTGGTCCATAGCTTGAACGAGTAGATGTGTGAAGAATGGAGTATGTTGTCCCATCTTTATCAAAGTTGGTTTAATTTCCTTTGAGGAAGATCAGAGGGCTTGATTGTACCCCAGAGGGCGATGACTCTTTGTCCCAAATAGTACCTGACAGCAAATGAGAAGGGGAAGACCAGTTTAGAAGGAGCAGGTAGCCATTCTAAGTGTTACTCTGGAATTTGATAATACTATTGATGACTGCTTTGGGACTTTTTTCCTGTTTTGTGCTTGGAAGCACATCTCGAAAACAACTCAGATGCATTTGCTATAAGGTAGGTAACTACTGTGTTAGGAGAAAGCGTGTCTCTTTTTAATGGTAAAGATGAGAGAAAATCTACATTGATAAAATATGAGATCTGAAACTTTACTTTTATGAAGTAAAATATTTACTTTGCCTCTTAAAATAACTAAAGAAAAGTGACCATTTGTACAACACTGTGGTCGAAACAGTTTCAAATTTATTTAGTGTTGTTTGTATCACTCGCTTTTGTTTATGTATAGGAAGTATCAGGAGACAGGTGCTTCATTGACAGTATAGAGTATGTATACTACAAATTGTTGGTGTTTGAAGACAAACAAAAGCACTTAAATGTAACCCAAATAATATTTTGGTTACAGTTAGCAACAAACATAAGCTTGTTGAAAAGTAGGTGGAAATGCCTTAGTTTACAAATTCCTAGGGGTTCAAGCATGAACACTTTCTTCCTTTAGTATTGTTAGATGACTCCAGGAGGTGACTTTGGCTCTGTCGAAGTGATGGCTCTTCTGTAGCTCCTGCTGCATCCTGATGTGAAGTAGTTTGTTTAAGCAATGACTGGTAAAGTTAGAAAGTCATATGTATGTCTTCACTCGGTGCAAAGGGGCTATTCTATTTACACTGCCATTATTACCTCGCAGTCAGTTTGGGTTGATGTAATTGAGAAAACATTTGGTCCTTGCTCAGGATAGCAGGAGAGTTAATGAGGTTATGTGCAGCTGAAAGCTGGAGTGTTAATGTCTATATATTTGAGCAATTTGTCCCTGAAGAAGCACCATTTCTTTTTGCCCTAAAACAAAGAGGCTTGAAGAAACCATATGAGGTCTATTGGCTGTTTTAGCTAATTATACAGAAACCTGAGATTTATGCTAGTATTTTCTTAGGAAACCAGCAAAATCTTGTAAGTGTCTAGGCTTTGAAAGAATTATTTAATATCAGCAACATATTATGGTACAGTAAATATTTTATGCTTCACAGAGAAATAAATGTATTGTAACTTGTGACATACATACTAACTCTGCATGACCTCTTTGTCAGACTTTATACTAACATAAAAAATAAACTACTTAACAGATGCTCTATTGCTAATCTCGGGGGTTTATTGCTTCTACACATTTTTATGAAGACATTAATTTTCCAAAAGTATTCTTCCTGGAGTATTCAGAAATATCTTGAGAAATTAGCAGTTATTGGTCTAACATGTTGCACCTTCTGGAAACCTGATCTACGGCCCCATTTCACCTTATTTGAGGAGTCTTTTTGGTTGGCATGAACAATGCATGTTCTTTTGGGAATTTGTAAACCAATTTGTATATAATTTAGATATGAGTACTGGGACTGATAATACTGTACTCTTGATGTAGTTTGTATATTAGTGTTGCAGAGAGTTCATAGGAGATTGCCCTTCTAAAATTTTAGTTGATTAGGCCAGTCCATTACTTTAAAAAATGCTTTCTGCAATTTTAATTTTAAGGCATGGGCTTAATTGTAGAGTTTATAGGAGACTATTATTATTAAATTACCAAAATTAGTTTGGGCATAATAAGAGTGTCTTTCACAATCCATATGTCAAACTGGTTCGTGGAAAAAATTCATGATGCTGTAATTGGGGCTGTATCTTTACCTGCAGGGACAGATTTGAAAGTTACACCGTAGATCAGAAAGTTATGTTCCATGTGAATGTCTGCATATAGCAAATCTTGAATTTATTTTGTTCTAGCAGCGTGTGTGATCTTGAATGCCTTTGTAACAGGAAACTTAAAGTTGTGCTGTTGAGGTTGTGAAATCTAAATTTTATTTGGTCTCATTTTTTCCTCTACTAACATATCTTGTAATTTTTTCTGTTGTCAACCCAGATATATCCTCCTCTTCTTTCCTTAACTCTTATTTCTAATAAGAAAACAAAGTGAGAGGCTTTGTGGGTAGAAGCATGAATGACAAGCTTGTGATTTGGTGAGAGTCTGAATTTCAAGAGCTCAGCAGATAGAGACAGGTGTTAGGGCTTTTCTCCTTTCTGACTCATTGTTTACTCTTGGCAGAATACTAAAAGTATTTTTTAAAATCTATTATGCCTTCAGTTACATGGGACGTGAAGCTTGGTATATTGAACATACAAATATCTTTTTTGATGTAATTAGACACTGTATATTTTGAGGAAAGAGCTTGCTCTACTACTGTGCCCTGCATGGGATAAGAACTCAGCCAATGATAAAATAGTGGATTTTTCTCACTGTCCTCCCTGGCTTTTTTCCAGTTTGTCAAAGATACAGTAAGTAGATCTTGTTGTAATTTATGTCTTCTATTTTGACTCTTGAATGCCAGGCCAGAGAATGCCACCTGAGAAGAGGTGGTTTATGTCCTCAGTTTTAAACTGAAGGGAGTCTACAAGAAGGCTGGAGAGGGACTTTTCACAAAGGCCTGTAGTGATAGGATGAGGAGTGATGGGTTCAAACTGGAAGAGGGTAGATTTAGATTGGAAATTAGAAGGAAATTTTTTGCCCTGAGGGTGGTGAGACCCTGGCAGAGGTGGCCCAGGGGGGTTGTGGATGCCCCATCTCTGGAGGTGTTTAAGGCCAGGTTGGATGGGGCCTCGAGCAACCTGATCTAGTGGGAGGTGTCCCTGCCATGGCAGAGGGATCAGAAGCCTTTGATGTTTCTTTTGTTACAGTTGTGATTTTCAGAGAAGCTGTGGCAGAAAGGGCTTAAATCCTGTGATCCAGTCTCCACTATAAAATTTTCCTGGAGCTGACTGCCTGTTGTATTCTTTTAATAACTGTAGCTAAAATTTCTGTAAAAGAATTGCACTGATTTTTAAAACTATTTCTACTGCCTCTGCGTTTCTTTTTAAGTTTTTCCTTTTTTTTATCTTCTTTTTTTTAGACAGGACATGTAAGACAATGGGACTTGAAATAGATATTTACAGGGAAGAGTATGTGTTTGCTCAGTATTTATTTCTGGTGCTCACTAGAGCAGAAGTGGCATTATAACTAGAAGAAAAAGAGAGAAAGGAATATGTCAGCTCATTGTAGAGGTAGTTGTGAGAGTACATGTCTATGTGGGCTTTGTGTATACCCTATATCTGCAAGATACTGCATTAAACCTCTCGGAGCATAGTCTCTGTCTGGCTGTATAGGCTTAACCTGGGAAAAATCTAATATATTTTTTTTTAAAGAAGTTTTGTTTTCTACAAATCAGTATGGTTACATTCTATACCTCAAACCCTCTAGTTAAGCTAAAAGTTTTGTGAATGGAACTAGAGACCTCTTTTTGCAGTTTGAAAATGTCAAAGCCGATCGGAGTGCCTGTTTCTATAATTTCCTGGTTTGATTCAACATAACCATGTTAAGAGTTTTGAAAATGTCCTTGTGTTATAGCTGAGAATTCTCCTTATTCTTCCCACAGAAAACCTCAGTATTATGCACTCATTTCCTCATCTTCTCCCCCATTTTATTTCCTTGTCACTGCCCTGCTAATGCAGTGGATTTTGAAAGGATCTTCTATTCCTTCTAGTTCAGATACTCTCTCAGGTTAAGGAAGACTTCCTTTTCATAACGGCAGTGCAGAGGAGTAACAACTTGTTCCTGTCATCTGTTTCTCTGGGGGGATTATGGTAAAATACCAGTTCTCCAAGCTTTTGCATTAGTGTGGAAAGAGCTGTTTCCATGAGTAGAAAGCTATTGTAAACTGTTAGCAACTTAAAAGATCAGAAACACATAACAATTTGGGAGAAATGCAGGTTTAAGGCTTGAAAGGCTGAACTAGATGATCCTTGAGGTCCCTTCCAAGCTGGTATTCTATGAATCTATAATTTATATTCGACTTCTTGTCTATATTTAACACATAACTAATTTTATCTATACCTGGAATGTAAAAGAATCCTATAGCATCAGTACTAAATAATATATACCAAATGTGGGAGGAAAATTCCTCTCACCTACCCAACTGTTGCAGACTTTTAGCAAAAACATGATCTGCATGTGCAGTAAGTTGGCTGGTGGTGTTTGTCAACGGAAAGTCTCTCGCTCTTTCTGTTCTGTGAGGAACCTCTAAAAGTTAAAAGGTAACAGTTAAAAGAAAACTTATGGATGGATTATGTGAAATTCAGAGAATCAATAGAATTTATACCAAAAGTATAGTTCAAAATTAAAAGCTTTTCTTTTTACCTTTTTGAATTTGTGTATTTCTAAAATCCATAAATAGAAATGTCCTCTCATAGGTGATTAAAACATATGCAAGAAATTCATAGCATATTGAAAGATGTTGTTTTATTAATAAACAGTAGTATGTTATAAAACTTGTACTTCATCTACATTAGATATTCATATATTCGTTACACAATATTTAGGTTTAGATATTTTGTTATATGATATTTAGATATTTATGACCAAATGGATGTTTCAAATGTGTAGAAGTAACTTGGTGATGGCCACATAGTGTTGAGTCTGTCTGCAAGCACTTTCTGGCCTTCACAGTTACTCATGCGTGTCAGTACTTCTGCTGGAGTTCCATTAAACTTGGATGCAAGTAAAGCTTAAAAGCCCCTTTACAAGTGTTTCTTGTCTGGGGGTTTTATTCCATGTATCCTGTGGTGACAGTTCCTCCTGTGTGTCAGAAGGCCTATGAAAACAAGATAGGTACCATTTCAGTGTAGGAGCAACATACTAAACTATGTCAATTAAACTTAAACCTGGAAGCAAGAGGGTAACAACGTAGGAGTGGTTGTGTAAGAAAAGTCTAGACAAATGGTCCCAAAAGACAATGCTTAAAACTTCATGCTTTTAGATGGAAATTGCTTAGAGGTAGCCTGACTATGAAATCAACTTCCACCTCAAATTTTAAGCATTGTAAGGTTAATGGGTTATTCTACTTTCCTGTTGCTGTTTTTGTTCCTGTCTTGTAAAGTAATTCAAGAGAAGTAAAAATTTCTCTAAACTTTACTTTGACCAGTAAGTGTGTCTTTAGCTACACATCTTTTCTGTATTTTCAGCACCCAGAAATTGTCAGGGGTATTTTTAAAGCTGGTTTGTCAAAATATTGAGGCATTTTAGGCCTAGTGGTGTTTAAGGTTCTCGCATAGTCTTGTTTTTGGCAAGTGATGTTCTGTTGTAACTGTGGGATGAGAGGGAGGGATAGGGACATGGACATTTCTGGCAGCAGTGGAAAGGTGACACTATGTCTCAGAGCTTCTTTTCCAGCATGTCAGTTGTGGAGCAACTAGTAAATGGTTTATTGAGGCAGCATTAATGCACCTTTGCAATCTGCCACTATGCTTTCTAATGGTTCTGTAGCAGCTTTTGTTAGATTCACAATCAGTGTTTTCCCCCCAGAGGTTTACATGCAACCAAATTATGATCTGTCACTATGGTCCTCCATTAGCTCTCTCCATTCTCTCAGAGAAAGAGTCTCCTCCTTCCCTTTTCTTTCCATGGCATTAATTTGGTGCTGAGGAAAAGGACAGGCTTTGATGGGGTCCTTTGTGGTGGTTCAAAATGCCTCCCCCTCTCCTGCTGTGACATATTCTTTCTCTCTTGGAACTGCAATTCTGACATACCCATACACGGGGCATGAAAGGTTGTCTAAAATGCTGCCTCCTGTGCATCAGCAAAGAGTCTGTCAGGATCTGCTCTGTGGTAATAGCAGGGGGATTCTTAAAGGTGAAAAAGGCAATTTGAGGTTTTGAAAAATGAGGCCACTTCCTTAGATGCTTGGCTTCCTCTAACTTCAAGGACAGTTGGATGTATTGAGATTTGTCACCAGTTTCAAAACACAAAGGTGGTGGAATTGTGCCTGGTCTGCAAAGTGGCTAGAAGATAAGCCTGATAATTTTCAAGTTTCTGTGTTGTAATTGTTTTGCTTATTGATGAAATAAAAGCTAAACGGTTTCCTTTGAAAAAAGGAACTAAAAATCTAAAACTTTTGTGCAAGTTATGCTGCTGCAGAAGTGTCACAATGTTCTCTGTTACCAGGTAGCCTGCTCAGCTTGGGTTGGAGGGCTCCTACTGCTGGAAGGGGACTCAGCTGATGCATCCCACTGCTCATTCTTTCTTTGTCCTCATCCTCCTCTTTTTTTTTTCTTTTCTTTTTTTAATCCAGCGAACGCTGGCATGCAACTAGCTGATTTGACATTTCAGGCATCCTCAGAAAGAGCTGACATCTTAAAGTGGGTCTTTTACTGCTTAAAGATTCACTTTTGCTCATTTTTTGCTAAAGCAGTATGTGACTTATGTAGTTTGCTATATTACAACTACTCTGTCCACTGAATTTGCTGGTTGTCTTTACTATTTATAAGTTACAATCAATAAAATATTAATAAATGAGATCCTTTGATTTATTCTACAGTGCTTATAGATGGTATTATAAAATCATCCAATTTCATTTTTTTCTAGTCTGTCTCAGCACTGTTTAGCTCATTAGTACTTCAGCTCATGCAGATGAGGTTAGTCTCCACTGAAAAACAATTCCTGAATCAGAAGCCCCATATTCTCTTGGATTTGCTTCTCCTTGAACTACTAGAATCTACTAGAGTAGATGCTGTGGCTTGGGAAGTGGTCAGTGTGAATCAATGCTGTAAACTGGGAGGTGAAAAGAGATGTTTGTTTCATAGGAAAAGTAAGAAGTGGTTTCCATCTAAAAATAATTTTGAGGGCTTTTATACAGGACCCTATTAGGTGCAACCCTGATGTGCTAAATGTACAGCAGAGAAACTGCATAAAATATGGTCTTTCTTGTAGTGCCAGAAAACACTTTCATTTTATCTATGCCACATCAATAACAGAACATTTCCAGTGGTTTCCTTCATAATTGGGCTGATGTAATTTACAATTCCCACTTGTAATCCACTGGCAACATTGTCCAATAATGTTTTTCTTTGTCCACTCCACTAAATCTTAAAACAAATCTAACAACATTATGCTATAGGGGCACATAGATATTTCCGTTAAAAGTACTGCATGATTCATGCACCATGTATTGCTGCTTCCCTGCTGCAGTGTCTCAAAGGAAATGTTTTACTCTTATAAATAAAACCATAAAAAAATAATTTGCACACTAGTCAGTCCCCGTGTCACTGACATTTATCTTTTGTTGATAAGGCAGAACTGGAGATGTATGCTGACAATTGTAAAATTATGCATTTTCAATGTATTTTTTCTTTCTTATTTTTTTACTCTATGAAATAGCCACAGGTTTATACATTCACTGTCTAATGGCTAGAGGTAGCTATAACTTGTGACAAGCTCACTTGGGATAATTACTTAGACATATATTCTCATATTTATTCTTTTCTTGATGCCAGCTTGCAGACATTTATTGTCCATTACCTGTAGCTCCCTGTCATCACATGGAGCTGGAGTTCTTACAAGACTGAATTGAGTGAGGAGAAAATATTAGTGGAAATTTGCTTCTCATATTTTTATCTTAAACATTGGATCCATATTTCTTATGTGTGTTTTGATTACTTGTTCCTGTGCTATAGGAATAATAATATTTGTGGGAGAAGAAAATCCTGTCTTTTCATATGAGACTGTGGTTGTTAATTAAGACCTGAAAGTTCTTTGGCTCATATTGGGGCACGCTCAATGCACCNCTCATATTGGGGCAGCCTTCATCTCCCCCGTCCCGGGCCCCCCCCCCCCAAGTTTGTCTCTGACTTTATTGCAAATGAAATATTACAGACAAACCCTTCCCAGTGAATGGGGGGTTTGCTGCAGAAAGAATGAAAATGGGATTTGGCTCATAATCCAGTTGCTGAGTCTTTATTCATAATGAACTCTCTCTGTAAGCAAATGGATGAACAAACTGGTGTTTAATGTGTTCCTTTATCTGGCATGGATGTAATTAGCTTTTGGAAATGTGCTTTGGAGGCTTGTGCAACTTCTGTATATGATTCATAGTAAAGGAGATAAATGCATTAAAATCTGTTGGTAAATTTATTTTAATTTAATTTTACCTATTTACATGAGTGATTGTATGAACAATGGCTATAATGTGCAGAATAGCCTAGTGGTCATATTTTATTTTTCTCTTTCAAACTACCTTTTATGTGCAAAATAGTTCTTGTTGTTGTATTTTTTATTTAGCTCCAGTTTTACCAGTTTTGACTTTGTCACTGTGAAAATCAGACTCAGTGCTAGCTTCCTGGTCATGTCAAATAGCTATTTGCCTGACTTTGCAATATTGGCCAACCTACTCCTTCTTACTCTGAAGAGTAAATACATTTCTGGAATTATCAATGAGAAATTTGAAAGATTGCTTTAGGATTTTCAGGTCACTATTTTTAAGATAAATATGCAAAGGAAAAAAAGAATTACTTGAAAACTGTATAGCTGAACTAGTGAGTATAGTGATATTTTCACTGTAATCATTGGCTCATGGCCAGCTTTTCATCTATAGTACCCCCAAGTCCTTCTCCTCAGGGCTGCTCTCAATCCCTTCGTTGCTCAGCCTGTATTGATACTGGTGGCTGCCCTGACCCAGGTTCAGGACCTTGTACTTGGCTTTGTTGAACCTCATGAGGTTCACAGGGGCCTACTTCTCAAGCTTGTCCAGGTCCATCTGGATGGCATCCCATCCCTCAGGTGTGTGGACCACAGCACTCAACCTGGTGTTGTCTGCAAACTTACTGAGGGTGCACTTGGTCTCACTGTCTATGTCACTGATGAAGATATTAAACAGCACTGATCCCAGTGTGTACCCATGGGAGTCTGTTGCCACAATTTGCCACTGATCTCCATCTGGACATTGAGCCATTGACTACTACCCTCTAGATGTGACCATTCAGCTGATTCCTCAACTGCCTAACAGTCCATCCATCAAATACAATTTGTCCAATATAGAGAGGAGGATGTCATGGGGGACTGTGTCAAAGGCTGATAAGTAAGATCTCAGAAGTTTTTTCTGTAAAGAACAGTCTGCAGTTCCACAGACAAGCCCATTGTCTAAACATGTACAGCAGGATTTTGATCATAATAATGTAATACTTAGCCTTGTAATTGCTCCTCAAAGATCCTAGTGTTTCACAATTGATAAACTTGTAAGTCTTATGGAAACCTTATCTGGGTGACTGGCCAGAATGTCCAAGATTTCTTTGTTGCCTGAGTAGTAGAAGGTTCCTGCCACTGCTGTTTCTTCTGTTGCAAAAGAGAGTTTGATAGGAGATACACTGACAAGAGTGGTAGTCTTCTGTATCAAGTCTTCTAAACCTGTAAGATTTTCCTCTGAAAAAAGCGAACCCTAGATAGTCCTCAAAGGATCTGGAGAGTCAAAACTACTGTTGTAATACTGTGATCCTCGTTTTAGCATCAGATAAATTGTTCAAAGAAGAGAAATCTATAGAGAAGGCCTTAAAAAAAAAAA
>VYZX01021447.1:58421-73631 GCA_013401335.1 Brachypteracias leptosomus | reverse complement strand
TTCCAGATGTGGCCTTACCAGTGACCTTCAGAACGAGTTGTTCCATCACCTTTCCAGGGATGGAGGTGAGGCTGACTGGCCCATAATTTCCTAGCTCCTCTTTCTTGCCCTTTTTGAAGATTGGGGTGACATTGCCTTTCCTCCAGTCCTCAGGCACCTCTCCCATTCTCCACGATAATTCAGAAATGATGGAGAGTGGCATAGCAACCACACCAGCCAGCTCCCTCAGCACTCATGGATGCATCTCATCCAGGCCCGTAGATTTGTGGGTGTCCAGTTTGCCTAAATGATCTCTAACCCAATCCTCACTGACTAGTGGAGAGTCCTTCTTCCTGCAAACTATCTCTCTCACCACCAGAGACTGGGATTCCTCAGAGTCAGTCTCAGGGCTCAAGCACCCATGCAAGCTTCATGAGTACCAGAATTGTTCATTACTGCCTTGAACTGTGATCCAAACTTTCCAAGCAAAGAGCCACTAACACAAAAAAAAGCTTCCTAGTTAAAATGCAGTAGAGGCTACAGATCTTTGGGAAAGAAATCAGAGAAACTTTTGAATAGCACAGTCTTTTCTCAACAGGTTTTTCTTACTCTAGCTCTAAAGCTTATGGTGATCACGATCCACAATCACTATGTTTGTAAACAAACAAAATCAATAAAAAATTTAAAGCATTCGTTTCCTTAAAAGTTAGGCTTCCTTTAAGACAGCTAGTTGTTGTCATGTTTTAGCTGAAGTGCACATTTAGGGATTTTTTTTTTTTCTAGTTGGGTTCTTTCAGCACCAACCCAGGAAACCATTTGCATCAGTGAACTTGTTAATAGAAAAGAAGTAGCCCCACAGGGGAGAGTGTCTTAGCATTTGTGACTCTTCAGTACCTTACCTTGCATTCTCAGACACATTTTTCACTAAGCACCAAGTCCCTGGTATTAAATAGGATACAGTTTAATCTACAAAAGATATTATAATATGATATCAAGGCAACATTTAAACTCAAGATGGGGATACAGAATACACAACCTGAAGCAAAACAGGATTCATCAGGCAGCATGGAGTTCACAATTTGTTCACAGCCATATCTTCAATCTGCCACTTCATGTATCACAACTCCCACCACGCTCTATTTTGAGAGCTGAGGTGGGATTAAATGAACACACGGATCATGAATCAGTTTTTTGCATATGGGTGGATTTCACCTGCAGTGCCTCACATTTTGTTGTATATTTTCACATAAATAGACGATGACCATGCTTCTTCATTCTTTTACCTCCTTTCTCTATGTTAAAAGTTTAACATAGATCTTAGCATAAAAGAAAGACAAATAATACATTTTAGAGAAAATTAAGATCAACGGGAAAGAAAATATGCTGCTTGTATTGCAAGCTAGCAAGAATGTGCCAAAATCAAGTTTAACTGCAAAGAGCCTGCTTGTTTTAAATGTTAATCTCTCTTTTCTATGTCTTGGACAATAGAAGTGATAGCAATTTGTGTGAACGGTATTTGTTTAGCTATGTAAAATGAAACCCCTCTAATTAGATATATTTGAAATCAGTAGAACTGCACTATGAGAAAAATATCCATTGCTTTCCATGGCTTCAGCTACACATGAAAACAGTTCAGAGACTTAAAATGTATGAGAACAAAAAACCCCAAACACTTGCAGTGTGTTACATATCACACACTGTGACAGTGATAAATTCCCTCAGTGATTCTCAGGTGCCCTGTTGTTATCTTTAACTGCCTTCTAGCTTGTCAATCTTCTGCTTTCAGATGCTATCGGTCATTCACACAGGCAAAACCTTGCTTAGAGGGACTTACACTTTGTGCTGGTAATAGGTGTTTTATCTTCCAGTGGATTATTTGCCCACTGTTCTCGTGGAATTTCACAAAAGAAGCATCTCTGATTATCTGACAATTTATCTTTTGTACGGATCTTGTTGGAGATTGAGTTACTAGAAAGAGGTAGTTCTTTCAGAATGGAATCTCTCCCTGAGGCTTTTAGTGCAGGATAATAAGACTTCAGCTTCTGCATCGCAGAAAGTAGGGGACAGAAAAATACCTACACCTCCACAGCGTTTGATGAGGAATACCAATAATTCTGTATACTGAACATCCTTCCAAGGAATCTAATACTACAGGTGGCCCATACAAAAAAGACAAGTACACGCCAAAAAAAATCTATACTGAAGCTCAACTATGTGGCACATTTCTATACAGTTATTTATTGCATAGAACACTTGAGACAGTATTTTTTTTCTCTTTATTAAAACCATACTAATTTATCCATGACTAGCTGCTGCACTGTGCACCCATTATTGAGAACCCACTACCATGTTTAGAGGCACCACTATTTCCTCTTTATGCTGCTGACATGTGATTATCTCCTCGTCTTGAAGCTATATCAGAGCTATGTATAAGTGAGAGCATATTAACACATGAAAAATGGTAAGCATTCTATCAAATTCATTTTATTTGACAGATTTCACAATATCCTGACATTTTATCTGCAAATACTTTTGAAAACAATATAATAGAAAGGAAATGGACTTTTTTATCAGGAACATTAGATGTTAGATACATTTTGCATAAATACTGTGCGGTATCATAACATAATGTACAGCCTTCCTAAATAAAGTTCAGTTTTGTGTAGAGAGGTTAATTTAATCACTAGGAGACCTAACACATTGAAAAGAAAATTACACATACTTCACAGAACATCATGAGCCCTGGAGACACACTATCCATAGTCATTCTATATGATGAAAAGACTTTTTTCTAATAGTAGGTAAATAAAACATTTGCCAGAATTCCTAGACAAAAGTAGGAAAGAAAAAAATATTATTTTCCATGAGAAGGTTAGAGCTGTGGCACTCGAATTCCTACAATGCATGCATGCTCTGACCTTTGGTTTCTTTGGATTGATTTGTTAATTTTTTTAACTGCTTAAAGTATCTAAAGCAGAGGCAGAGAGATCAATGGTATAAAAATGGAACAGGTTTGCAGCTGCTCATCTGAAGCCAGAGGGGGAAGAGGAGAAAGGTTTGTTTCAAGAAAAAAGAACAAAGGACAAAAGCGTTGACACTGCTGAGGGTACAGAGCCCAAGAACTCTGAAATGCAGATGACATTTTTAAACTCAAACCATTTACAAGTCCTCTTTGTATAAGCAATTGATTTTTCTTTTTTTTTTTTTTTTTTTTTAATNTTTTTTTTTTTTTTTTAAATGTGTGTTGCATAAGAGCTGTATCTCAAGGCCCTAATAATAAGTTACTTTTCAATAAAGATAGTACTCAACATGTGGACAACTCTTCTGAGAAATTACATAAGGTTTCAGAGTTTGGTAAGGAACAAACAGCATTTCCAGACAAAAACAAACACACACACAGAGCACACACCCCAAAACAAACCATAGTTCTTTTTCCTGCTGGCCAGAATCTAAATGAATTGCAGAAATGTGGCTGATCTCACCAAACCAAGTATAATGCACATCTCCTCAGCACTTTTCAGTGTAGAATTAAAAAAAAATAAAATAAAAATTCGGGTACAATGGATATAATAAGGTCTTCTAATTACAATAACTTCTACAGGAGACAAATCAAGTTGTCTAACATACTTATGATTTAAGGTGTTCTTTTTAGGTCAAATCTCAATAAAAAGTCCCAGTTACTCTTGATCTCTGTCATAACCTAAGACTGACTTGAATTGCTGGCTGAAGGCTGCTGGGCAGTAGCCTAGCCACAATGTCTTGGAAACACTGTAATTTTCAGAAGCATATGTAACAAGAAAATGTATTTTGATGTTTTCTCCTTTACCTGAAGAAGTACATCTATCTCTCCAAATAGATTTGTTCTCAGTAATAAGGTCCTGTTATCTAAATGCCTGTGTTTCACTTTCTACAAGGGGAAATATTTATACATTATTTCCATAAGGAAAAAAAATATTATAAAACAGAGAGAAATGAAGAAGATATTGATAAAAGTAATCAGTAATACTGGTAGAAATATTGGAAAGTAATACTAGAAGGTTACTTTCAATTCCCACTTATTGGAGTTTATTCCAATAAGAACAGTATTGTAAAAATTAGTTTTGAAGATACTACTGTACCCTTCCAACAGGGGGAATGTGTTATATTAACAATAAATAATATTACTTATGATCACTCAATCTGAAGTTGTCAAAAAATTTTGGAGGTATTAATAAGTTTGTTAATTGAAGCTCACAGCTTCCTATGAGGGATAAGAATATATTTATTTTTAAAAATGAGACATTTGAGGTAAACATGCTACAATAGCTCAGCAGTCTCATAGTACCATTATTGCTCAAGAAAAAAAAAAAATATCAGGGTCCTGTTTTAGATGCCTGCAAATCACCTAGATGGTCACCTAGACAAAATGCAACCAAAACCTAATGTTCATCATCTGTAGCGTGACTGCAAGGCTTTCAATTAAAAGAAAAGAAGCTAAACTGTCAGTTTATTTTTCTTTCTTTTCTTGCTTCTTAGTTAGTGGAAATCTGGATGTGTGTTTCTACCTTATAGGTTGTTTAATTTTAAGTTTTTTAAATTTTAAGCCTTATGTCTTACATGAACTGAGAAATGTTGACCTTGGTGATCCAAATTCCTGACTCTTCTTTGCTGATAATGATTTCATTATGCATATTGAACCAACTAGCTTGACCTTTGAAAGTGTAAATTGTTTTATCTAGACATAGTTATTACTAAGTTTATTAAAATATTACCAAATGTAGAACATAACCTTTCCTGTCCCTGTTGTTCTTGTCTGTGGAACTGGTCACTAAAGATTTTTTTTATTGAATAACCTCCTCTCATATCATCATTTAGAGACATTTTTCACCAGTTGATATTATCAGATATTTAGTAGAGAAAAGAAGAAAAGAAAAAAAGAAATAAATAGAAACCCCAAACCAACTGAAAAAAGTAAACAAAAGCTACTAAAAAACTTGAATGTGCAGTTTAGGGAAAAAAAGTCCTCAAATGTTACATGAGGTGCCACTAACTTGCACAGTGAGCAAACATGGCTAACTACTACTCTAAGAGGTTTGAATAACTTGAAATACATACAAATACTGAGGGAAAAAAAAGCAACAATAATAAAGTGTAAGACAGCATTCATACTAACTTTTGAATTACTTCTGTAAACACAACAAAAAGAGCATGTTTTGTGCAAAAAATTAACCTTTCTTCTTAAGGTTTCAACTAGAATGAGACCAAAATCAAATCATAAATATTTCTTATTTTGAGCACAGATATCCTAACATCTTTTGTAAACTTTTTTTATAATGTAACTTTCAATACTTTTTAAATCCCCAAACTGTCCAGTATAGAATGCCTGCCATTTTTTTTCAGAATATGAATAAAACCCAAGCAGAAAAATGCTATAATTGATGCCAGCTTTCCTGAATGCTAAAATTCCTTTACCTGGCAGTGTTAAATTTGGCTTGCCATCGAAGTCAGGTTTTCTTACAAACAGTGGAAGAAACGGAAAATCAGAATGGGTAGGAGTGATGACAAGAATGCTCATCAGTTCCAAAAGGCAATAGAGAAAATGAAGAAAAAGAAAAAATAATTTTTTTCTCTTTGAATATCAGCAGCACTTGCACCATGTATATGTATTTGCATGATTTGGCTTCATCAGAGACACTTTGGAAGTCAAGCAGACAAAATGTTTTAGGTTTTGTGTTACAGCAAGCCATGTGTGCATTTACACTAATATTAGGCTTTTAAAACTATTTTTTTTTTAGCAAGAAATACTCATACGCAAATACCTCTCTGAAATAACTTAAAACAAGTTAATTTGTCACTCAAAGTTTTGTGTTTGGGGTTTTTTTTTCCTATTCTTTATCATTCCATTCATTTCACTAGAACTCCATAGAGGCTGCAGAAGTAATTTATAAACAGCTGGTTTAGATTTTGCCAGGATTTCTGTTACATTTTAGTGTGCTTTCGGATTACATTGTCTTGTGCTTAATGTGTGTAATCCATGTCTGTATTAAAAGGATACTTGACCGCATTTGGTGTAAATAGCGGTGCCATCTAGTTGCATGAAGACAACCAGTAAATCAGCTTACAATTAGTGTGCTTCATTTTATCTGAGAGACTAGTACTAATCCATAGTGCTAAGGATCACGATAGCAATGCCTGTAATTAAATATAGCATCATGGTTTTACCAAATGTAGTCCTTGAATTCTGACACAGTTAAATTGAAAGATACATAATCCCAGCAGTCTTTGAATTGGTATTGTTGTCATGGGTAAGAGATTGGAAAAGCTCTTCCATGGGGGAAAAAAAATAAATCTGAACTGGTGCATTTTAGGGGTTGGTACCTACAATGCAGCTTCCTTAATCCCTTCCAGATGGTTACCAATATAGTAGCAACTACTATCAGGAAAAAAAAAGAAATTATTACAATTTTTGTCACTAGTAGGGCTTTCGTCAGAAAAGCAGCTATGAAACAACACATACTACGCAGTCCTATTTCTAAGTGCTTCCTGCCTCTTCTCAACACAAAGAATAGGAAGGAGGGGGTGGACAAAGGTGACGTTAGTTACCTTGGTGTTTCCAGCACTCCCCAGAAGTTTAGTCATCTGCAGATTGGCCCCGATGCTATTCTGAGCACTGAAGGCAACAGCACACAACAGCTGAGATGAAACATGCTCAGCCAAACCACCTCCCTCCATCCCTGATGCTCTTTCCCCCCAGCTGTGATATGACTGCATACTGGCAGGTTCAAAAAGGCCCTCAAGCTATGGCCCTTCATCTCTTACAGATATATGTACAGCCATGTACAAATACTCCTACATTCTTTTCCATATTGCTAGTCTACTAATGTTGTTTATTGACCATAGCCATTCAAAAACAATGTGAACTAAATAGTCACTTTTCTGTCTCACAAAGAATTTTTTCTTCTAGTTTTCTTCAGAAACCCTCCGTAAGTCACTGGCACAGCAGTGTCCACAGCACTTGGAAGCTTTGGGAATGCTCCACAGGAACTGTGCCACAGATGAAGGAAAGTCCATTGAGGTGTTTTGAATCAAATATGTCAGGCTTAGTGATGTGGTATCTTCTCACTAAATGCATTTTAGATACCTCCTAGCCCTCTCTGCTCTGGAAAGCTGCCTCCCACCATCATGTCAAATTATTTTGACTATTACTTCAAATTATTATCAAGTGAAGGATCATGAAGGAACTGCATAGACGTTGCTGTAACCAGCATTACACAGAAGGCACAAGTTACTTCCAGTGAGAAATCAATTTTTGCAAATGGAGCAAAGTTCTTAATTTTCATATGGCTCAGCACCCTGTCCAGATGAATCTTAAAAGTGCACGATATTGGGGAAAACTTTGATTTATATTTTCTGCAGCATGGAAGAGAGTATTCAGGTGTTTGTGAGAAAGCACCAGTGGGGGAGGCCAGATGATGCTGCCGCTTGCTCTAGGGGTTCAGAGGAGCTCTCCATGCTCCCCAGCTCCTTTTGCCCAGAGCCAAGCAGTGCACAGATACACTTGCATGGGACTTACAGCTCCTCCAGCTCATACCACAGGAGTGCCCAACTGAAATCACCCAACAGCACCACAAGCGTCAGAATTGATGCTGAGAAACTCTGAGGTGAGCCTATATAGAGTGCCCCAAGACAAGGGAAGTCTGGCAGTCCTGTTTGTGCTTGACATGCAAGACTAGCCCTAGGCTCTAATATTGTAAAGTCGTAAAATCCAGAGAAGTCATATTACAAATCTAGAAAATTCATTTATCAAGAAAAGGTGATTATTAGCTGGTTTTATTATACTCTTGCAGTCCGTAATACAAAATAATTTTCTTCTCGGCTTCTTTCCTAGATAGGACTTATTGTATTTAAATGACTACCCTGCAAGTTGCCAAACTTATAACGACTGTGAAGATGAATACTATATTTTAGCTCTTGGCAAATGAGCTGCTTGTGTCATTCGCAACCAGTTATTAAAAAGTTTAGCTTCCTTCCAGAAGTTTATTGTGATGACTGCAAATTTCTTTTTTCACCTAATAGTAAAACCACAGAGCAGTAAACAATACTCGGCTGTTACTTTACATAATGTCAAAAGCACTATCATTAAGTGTCATTTATTATTATATTATTTCTGCTTTGTTTCAGATGCCTATGTTTGTAAATATGTTATTTACTATTTTTAATATGAATCCCTGACATTTCAGTGGAACGTGCTGACAGACTACTCATGTCTCTGGAAAATTAAACACTACACAAATCAAGTACGTTTTACAGGAATATTTTATAAGTGTAAGCAATTTCTATAAATGTCAAAAATACCTCACTTCATCATTCTGGGAACCAAATGTTTTCCATTTCAATTTTCTTTTTAAATTTATATTTTCAAGTTTTGAAGCATTACATATGTTTTCCAATAAAAGATGTTAAACTTTAAGAATTAAGATGTTTCAGTCAATAACAATGTATTATTTTGTCTTTCAGCGACTATATATTGTTAGTTTTTTCCTTCCTTTCAGAAAGAAACCAAGTTCCAAGAGCCTGTCATTCCTTTACAGTCACAATTATTGTATTTGTTTTGAAATTAGCCACCATAATATGGGGGATGGGCTAAGGAGGAGTGGTTGAATGTTGCAAACAGTCAGATAATCTTTAACACATGGCAGATTCTCATGCTGGCTTAATGCCTAATGCTCCTGAGCATCTTACAGCTGAAATACAAAGTAGTCTGTGGTGTTGTTAGGCCTTAATACTTTTAAAGACACATTGAGTGTTAATGGGGTCCTCTGGATTTAAGGCTTTGTTGTTTATTATACCCAGACTGCCTGGGTTTTCTCTAATGACATTCTCCAGCAAGTCACCTAATTCCTGACCTGCTGTTAAAGTCAGAAACCCCTGGATTATCTCCGTCCACATCCCTGCCTGGAGCAGCCACAGTTCAGCAGTGCAGCCTGATTCACCTCACCCCAAAACCTCACTCTAAGCCCCCAAAACATGCTTACAAGCTGTGTTCCATTGCCCCAACAAAGAAACACACACGAAAACATGAAACCAACCTGTTCATCTGAGTTCCTAAGCCCAGTTGCATGCCCCACTGCTGTACCAGCACTGGGTGCAGGTTGGCAGTGCCATCCTTCCATCCCCACTTCCACACCAGTGAAAGGACCTTCAAAGCACAGCACAGCATGTAAGAAACTGCAGAGGCATCCAAAGAGCCTGAAGTGAAAACTGAGGGTGAATGTAACTTCCATTAACAACATTCATATGTCATCAACACAAAATTCACTCTTGAAAGTTAACAGGGAGTGGTGCTCAGGGTCAGGAGTGAGGCCCTGCTGCTGCCAAATGTGCTTTATAAATGGCTCTGGTTGCCAGCTCTACTGCACAACTGTCTGTGAGGAGCAGGGAGATGTTCTAACAAACAAAACAACAAAAAAAAGGAGCTTTTTCATTTACTCTGAAACCCTGAGTATATGAAAAATAATTTCTCCTACCTGTTCCTACCTCTGGAGCAATGCTGCTTTATTTGGGTACTCTGAAATTGAAGCAGCATCGAACACATTAGTGCCACAGTTCTTGACTCTCTCCTAAGACAGATGTTTTCCTGCTCCCAAAGGAATTATTCCTGGACTAAGGTTCAAAGTCTTCAGCCATTTAAATCATCAGCAAGGTTCTCACTACCTCTTGTGGCATGGGTCTGGGGCAGTAGAGCATTGCAAATGAGAGGTTAATCGCAGCTGCACATTCAAGCATTCGTAGGCATTGCAAAATAAAATCCCTAATCGTGAATTCCTATTTTTAACATTTGTCTCAGCTACACTATGAAAGATATCTTCATGCTAGTCTTGCCCAGTATGACCTCCCAAATCTCTGTCAGGTTTTACTCCCAGCTGTACTTTGGTTTCAAGATTTTGAAATGTGGATTTTGAAGAATCTTAAGGATTTCTGCTAGCTGTTCAAATATCATTGAAATTCAGTCAAAGATAAGTACCTAACTCCATTAGAACACTTGGAAATCATGACCTAAACTCTCACAGGCACAGACTAGTTTTTACCCTGTGCTTTTTCAATTTGAAGAACAACATTTGGCATCCGAAAGTGCCATGTTTTGTTTTGGGTTTTCTTTGTAATACAAACAGTAATAACTTCTTACATAGCTAGAGCTGACTAATGTCACAGGTATCAGAGGGAGTTCATCTCAGAGCTGCCCAGGGAGAATGAAAGGGAAGATCCTGGGGTTACAGCAGCAGCCCCAAGAGAACTCAGTTTAATTTCCTGCTGTACAGACAGCTTTCTGTACCGTGCTGAAGAGAGTGGCTTAGGCTCAGATCTTTCAAGGTACTTCAGTATCTAACTCTTATTGAAACAGTAGGATTCACATGTCTAAATACCTTTGAAGAACTGGGCTATAATCCCATATGAATTAAGGACCCTAACAAGGAGCTTAGGTAAAATTGAGGAAACTAACTCCACGAGCCCAATTCTCAAAACCTGCAGAAACCATTTAAGTTGGTACCTATGGATGCCTATATATGCTTTCACTTAAGAACTTTTTCTTGAGCAGCAAATGTTTGCTTCCACCTGTGTTGAGAATTGTCTCCGTATAGTTAATGAAGGAAAACACTTGTGTTTATTTTCTAAAATGTGAAATATTCCTTCCATCTCAGTTGCTTAACCTAAAGGAGTGAATTACGTCAGAAACAGCACTTATGAGCTACTTGCATTCAAAAATATATCTGAAGGAAAAGCTGTAGAAATGCTCTAGTTTTAAATGGTAGGACAGGTGCTGAATCCCCGTGCTAGCACACCAAAGATACATTCAATGGCTTCTTCAGCCTGAAAGAGTTCTAATGTACATCTCAGAAGAATACTACAACTCCCCTACTGTATATGAAAGATGAGGTGAAGGGTATTTCTCTAGTTTCTATGTTTCTTTTTTTTTTATTAATTACATATTTTGCCACAAAGACTGTATGGCATTGATTACAGCATGTGTTGCTTTTGCTTCTAATCTTGGTTGCAAAGAGATGATTTATATTTTTTATGTCCAATATTTATTTAACAAAATGTTTAAGTAGTCTTTCAAGTTTTTGTTTCTTGCAAAGGAGCAGATAGATCCCAGCTATTTGTAAACTAACTGTGGATGCTGATTAATGGAGCTTCCTCTCTCAGATACCTCTCATTCTTCTACCTACTGGGGGTACAGCTTCTAATGAGTCAGACTTGTTTGTCCAGAAGATTAAAATGCAGCTCTCTATGATTAACACTCTCTTAGAAAATTCATTCCAGAAGGTAACTTGGGATATGCTAACAAGACAAGACATATGCCCACATGTTACATATGACACAAAGTATGGCAATATGTTTCCATTAGGTTCTTATTTTACTGATTCTTCTAAAATCCTGCCCAGTTTAAAAGTGACTACCACATGTTAAACAAAACTAAAGAGCTTTTCTCGTTTGTGTGATTTGGACTTCTGATTTATTTTTTTTTAACCTATACCAAACATCTGTGGTATCAAAAGTTATTCTTGTTTAAAACATTTCCTTTAAGTACCAAAAATGGGTATGTGTTTTGTTTAAATCCTCTAGCTAACTAAGAATTTCTCTCAAGAGTTAATTACAACAAATAGAGATGGAAGATGCTCTTTACTCATTACTTGATTCAAGAGTTTATATTGCAGTAGTTCCCACTTCCCTCTTTAGCCTGAATGATTTCACATTTTTTCTTAGTATTTCTATTTTAAGCACAGAAACATCCCATTTCAAGTGAACTAACCTCTTTGTTCTGTAAGCTTTGATAAATGAGAACATTAGATACACCCAACAGCCTAATGAAATTCCACACCTTGGTTTGGATGCTATCAAATGTGCTACAGATTGTTTATTTCCCAGAGTGTGATTACTTGGAGAAAAATCTCATCTTTGATAATGGTGCTAAACAATGCGTGGCTTCATTGATATTTAATAGATAACATACTTAAAACAACACTGTTGGAGTATATCTTTTGTACCCAACAGCTGTTCAGTTTAAAAAGACAGAAGCACAATACTGTATTGTATACTTGAATTACACATTTAGTTTAAGGGATAAGAATCCCAGTAGCAGATGGCATTCCAGTCTGTCTAACATAGCAGGGGAAAGAAAAAAAAAAATAAAGCAGGCCAATAGTCTGCCTTGATATTATAAATCAACAGACTGGTTACTGCCAAACACATGAAGATTAATACATCAAAAAATCTGTGGGTTATTTCTGACAAATGAAAGTAGAAAACATCTCACCATGTGGATGATGTTATGACAAACCTGTGCTTGAGACTCTGAAATAAGTAAGCAGAGAAGTTCTTGCTATTTGAAGTTTCTCTAGTATTTCTCATTAAGTGTAATTAGTGATCTTGAGCTGAATTTTGAGGGGAGAAACTTAGGGACAGATTCTCTGTTCCCAGGGAAGTCCAGGTGTTGCAGTATAACAAGGTATGGGAATCACGATTCCCAGGCACATCATCCCACAGCTCAGTTGAACTTCACAGCTCGACATGACATAGCTACAAAGTGGATCAGGAAACCCTGCAAGTTGATATATCCAGTGTAATCATATTTTATTCCAGAAGAGAGCCTCTCCCAGCCTGGTTTCAACCATATGACAGCCTGAGATTAGCTGGGGGATTTAAATCCCTAGTGGACAAATAAAGGCATATGGTATGAGAAATCTTCCTTAGAGCTGGAGGGATTAAATCAGTTTTCTCAGCTGAAAGAAGTACACTCAAGAATTCAGGACTGGCAGTTACATGCTTGTTTACTGTGAAAGAGTTACTGTCCTGCAAACCAGGACCCTGACTTCTAAACTGCTGTACTTAAGCCACTTCAAAAGTCCAGGGTCTCCAGGATGCTAACCACCAACGTGACTGACAGTTTGTGCACACAACATGAAAATTCACACAGAAGGATACAAATGCACAACACACAAACCCCTTAGTGGTTATGGTCTGTCTGAAAGCTGAACAAGCTGCTCCATCCACAACACTCCCTCAGTGCTCCCCAAGTAGGAAGTTCGTAGGTAAGCTTTGAGGTTCCCTGTACATTATTTTTTTTCCCCTATGCATGACTCTGCAGCCTTCATGCATGGGATTTTGATGAATAGGTCTCAATAAACTTTGCCTTGGCAACCAGGACATAGCTGTTAAGAGTACATCTCCCCAAGATTAAGAATTAGCTTTTCATCAATTGTGTAATAAGACTGAGGAGTTGACTGTTAATATGGACATGCAACAACAAACTGTTGTCAACATATTAGAACACGTAATAAACTCATAGAGAGAATAGATGACCCAAAAAAAAGATAGTATAAACCCATATAAGAGTTGCTGGAATAAATGAAAATTCATTGATTGCTTGAATCCCAGTTCTGTGCCTTGCACAGCAGTCCTATGTTAAAGGGCNTCCCAGTGTAATTGGCTGCAATGCCTCACATACTGTTATGTAAAGCCCCACCCCCCCCCCCCCCCCTTTTTTTTTTTTTTGAAGATTTTATTAATTTCTATAGACTATTCAATGCTGAAAATTTCCTTTTTTAGTTTCAAAATACAGTATATTACTAGAGCTTCACTGGTGGCATAAAACGTTCCCATTTTTCTATTTTGTTTGTTTTCAACTATATTTAATGAATTGTCCTAAGCCAGTTCTGCACTGCCATTGCTGTCTTTATTAGAGTAACTACAATATAATTACATCTATAATTTACAAGTTGTAATTATAATATGATATAAAATTATAAAAGAACATTTATACATTTTTCAGATTAAAAAAAGTATACATATATGTATTGGTATAGGTATAAAGAGTTGTGAAAGCCTAGCTCTTATTATTGAAAGCCAATGGGATCAGCAGATGATTTTTAAACTCAAAAATTAGAACTCATACTATTTCTATTTGTCCTATGAAATATTTGTTGTCCTAGGTTTTGTTATGCCTTTATTTTTTTTCAGAAATGTAAGAAAGTAAAGAGAAACAAAGGGTTTCTTTGATTTAACCATCACAGTTTCTCAGTTCACAACAAAACCAAACCAAACCAGATGAATAGAGAATAGAAAGTAGAGTGTCCTGTATAACACACCTACTATATAAGACACTCATATGTCTTGGGCTGCCCTCTGGAAAACAGCTGCTTTGAATTCATTTATCAAGGGAATTATGATCCAATGAGGATTTTGTTTTGGTTTCCAACTTCCAACAGTTAGAAGTTAAATGATATTTTAACATTTACAGTTGTTTCAACATTGTATATTTGTCTAAGGAAAGCAAATTTATCCTACTTACATCTTTTCTAGTATTCAGGGTCTGTAGGAGTAAGGAAAATAATTTTTATATTGAAAAGTGGGAAGTTTTCACTGATCATGAACATTATGAGTTCATATGTCTATGAGATCCCATCCAACCAAACACTTCCATGTGATTTTTGAGTGTGTGATCAAGCTCCACCATCTCAGCAAGAGGACACTATATATAGTGTTGTACTTATATTATGAGAGGCTATTTTAGGTAATTCCCAACCTAAAATCAAACCTTTGTGACTAAAGAACCCCAAAGTTATGACAGAGTTGTGTCTGGTAGACACATGTTACAAGAAAAAGTGACAACGGAGCTGATTGCCGTGTGCTGACCAAACCCACCACACCATGTAAGACATGGCAGAGCAGAGGGGTGCAGGGCTCTGGAACCACATCCATTTAGACAGCAAGTGTCATCTCCAAAAGTGGTCCACAGCATCTATCATAGCTACCAATATCATACCTATCAATATTTCTGCATAGATTTTTCAAGAAAATAATAAAAATAGGCAGAAGTGGCTTGGCAGAATAAAATAGACAGGATTTCCTTTATATAAATATATATACACACACACATATATATGTTCACTTGATTGAACTTTAAGCATATGGGGGTTTTAATAATTTGATTTATAAACAATCCCATACTGCTAAAGGCTCAAATATTTTACACAACTGAAAATATTTTTTCATGTTTGGAGAAAAGTAGTTTTGATCAAGCAAAAAATAGACAAATAACCTTCATGAATGTACTAGAAGGGCCTATTTTTAAAATAGTCATTAATTTGTTTAGAACCCTGGAGACTTTTGCATCATATGTAGGTCTTCCTACACATTTCTGAAATAATTTTAGTCAATTTGCTGTTCAAGGTTAAGCTGTGCAATGCTCAC
>VYZX01021447.1:24774-58393 GCA_013401335.1 Brachypteracias leptosomus | reverse complement strand
TTACAAAATTACTTACACAGTAGACTGTGGCCCTGACAGCATCTGTGGTAACTCACTGACATGTAAAAAATCTATTTACCAGGGGAGACTTAGACATACATTTATCCTCACTATTATTAATGTATATTATTTGTGCCATTCAGAGATATTCAGTAGAGATCTATTAATTGCCTACATTAATTTTCAATATCCTTAAACTGTACTGTTCTGTCCAGTATTATTGGTGTCAGCATAACTTTCCATAATTTTTCAAGGTAATATCTCCTGCGAAATGCAGACTTAATCCTTTTTGGTTACCCCTATCATGATTGATCTAGCTGAATAACTACCTATCCATTCTATATGAATGACTCTATGATTCAGAGGAGAACAAAGCCAGAATCAAATAAGAATCACAAGTACAGTAAGTGCCTAATTGGAGAGAAGAAAAACACATGTTCTGTTCTCTAGTTTGTAATGTCATGACTTTTAAAGGCCATCTAAGCACCAGTCTGGTGCAGCTTTGGAGACTCACAGATTTTGGTGTTTGGCTATCTTCACACTTACTAATATATTGTATACATGCAATTTGTAGTAAAACATAGTTCAGAGCAACTAATATTTTTGTTTCTTCATTTCATAAGCACAAGCCTGAATACATAAGAATTCCGTGTGACTACTGCACTCCTGTGACCACTGTAACAACGTGGTGCAAGATGTGGCTGATTCCCCAAATGCACATGAGCTGGGGCAGGTCCACTGGAGAGGTTACTTCTCACTCCACACTGGGGATGAAACAAAAACTATGCAGTTATAGGAGCTGTTTGAACTAGGGGTCCTCTACTTCAATAGAGAAATAACTGCTGGCAAAATAGATAAGACTATTCTTCTTGGATGTAGAGAAATTACTCTGTAACTAGATGTGAGCATACACAGAAGCTGCTTTAAGAGGAATTAAGGGTGAAAGCATCTACCTAGAGCTTAATGGTAGTGAGTATACAGCAATTTTGTGAATATCCCCGAATCAAATGTCCCCAAGCCTACAAAATTCAGAGATAATTGTACATTAAATACTACAGTAAGAAATCCACAACTAAACGCTTCTGAATTTCTGCTTTTGAAAAATAATATTAAAAAAATTCAGAGTAAATACATAATTGAAATTTATTTTACTGGGCTATGTAAATTTCCTTCTCCAGTTTTCTATATTATTTGCAAGACATCATATTAAAGATCATATAAAATAATCACTTATCTTAAATAATTGCTCTAGATTATCAAAATATATTAACTACTCACCTTAAGAAAACAGAGTTTTGAATAAAAGTTGGAGAATATTGCATAAGCATGTACATTGACAAAGCTCTTTTATATACTAATGATGTCATCATTATAATATCCAGGTTTTGAAGTAAAGTATGCATCTTAAAGGACTGAAAAACTAGCAGTCGGTTTGCCTAGGAAGTTTGGTTTACAGTGAGGAACTTTAAAAGTTATCTACTGCATTTACTGAAAAAAGTGATTCCAAATATATACAAAAAATAGATTTTTAGTAAAGTAAATTCAATGTAAATACTGGTACAACATGACAATGCAGTGTCTACTTACTGACAGTAGATATATTCAGGTAAGAAATCAGGTGCAAATACATAGTGATGATTCTGGAGTAACTTATCTATTGAAGCAGTCAATCCTCTGTTACATGAAATCTTAAAAAAAAAAGATTAGATATCTTATTAAACAACATCCTCTAGCTCCAGCAGAAGTTGTGAACTTGATTTGAAATCTACTAATAAAATATGTTATCAGTTATCCTGTGACCATTAAAAATTATCATATTGAGTTTTTTTTCTTAGAAGTTTAAGGAAAAAATCACAGATACAATACTGCTGAAACTTTTACAAAAGAAAGAAACCCATTTTCATTAGTCCCCGGCCATTTTTATTACACCAGCTTTAAGTGTAAAAGTTTTACATTTCCTAATGTTTGCTTTAGGAGGAGGCATCCTTTACAATAGTCATTGAGTGCACATACAGATTTCTGTTGATTTCAGGGAATTACAGGCTGAAATCTGCTCCATTGCTCATCCTGAGTGCTAACTATGTAAATCATCACAGCTGATCAATGGAATGAATTTCAAGGTAAGATAGCAATCAACAGAAGCTGGAGTGGGAGAATAAAAGCCTCTATGATAGTTTTTCTCACATTTCCCCTCATTGACTTTATTCCTCCTAAACATGCAGGCATTTACTAAAAATGAAGAAGAATGTGCTTTGAAATTTAATTTTTCTACCAGAATCAAAATGCCTACATCCTGAAGTTTGAGAGGCATATTAAAGTTTATATTTGCAGTGTTGTTTGCAACCACTTTGTTACTAAAGAGACAATTTATTTGTATAATTAATCAGCTGAAATATCCCCAAGGATTTTTTTTTTTTCCAGAAAGACACCTTTTGTTGTTCAGAAGTAATTAAAACATTTCATCAAGGCTTTCTGGTGTGATTGATAGTCTTCGCTGAATTTTGTCGAAGGCTTTTTGTCTTAGTGGTGCCTTGAGCTCTTTATTCACTTTCATGGGATCTGGAACATTGTTTTAATTCTCTACTAGTAAACAAGTGTTTCCTCTATAGGAAACCATTAGCTTCACATTTTTAAACAATGCAAATCTCATTTCGATTTTGAGCTTGAAAGGTTTTGTTTTGCATTTTTAAGATAGATCAAACCTTTAATAATTCACAAATAAACTTCAGATCCTCAGATGGATGACTAATGGAACACTGTAAGCTTCATTCACTAAACAGGCTTCTAAGGATATTGCTAAAGCAGTGAGCTTTCTCAAAGTAGCCTGCGTATTTTTCAGGTTTTAACTCATGTCTGAAAACGCAGGTGGAAAAAGGTGGGTTTCTCCCCTGCATGCATTCCAAAAGCAGTGCTCAAACTGAAGGGAAACACGGACAAGCAGCTACTCTGCTTTCAATAATCAATCTATCTGAATTTATGGGGAGGGACTGAATAAAATAATCTTTTTTTTTTTTTACTACTTGGCTACTCTTTGAAGCTACTCACAGGCTAATCTTAACCTAGAGGATACAGATCAAAAAAGCCCCAAACTCATAAGCAAAGATAGAAAATAGAAGGAATTGCTATGACTATGTGATGTTAAATCCAACACTGACTAGCTAGCAGTGATTCTAATACCTCCCTGAAAGAGTAGCTTTACCACTTTGATAACTTGAAGAATACTACCAATAAAATCTATGGAGAGGGAAACTTAGCAAAAAAGCCACTTTTCAAAGCCAAAAAAAAAAAAATTCATCAAATAGGCATTAGCAATAGTCATCAGGGAAGGAATAATCAAAACACATAGGGGAGGAAGAAATTTATAATATACATACATATTGTATGTATATATATATAAATACATTTGTATGCCTGTGTATATATATGCACATATCTATAGGTTACTGAAAACTAACAGGAAAAAGAATAGGATTAGTCATGTGAGAGTATGACTATTATCATAACGATTGCACATATTACTATTGATTGGATTACGTAGAACACAGTTAATAAAGAAATTTGATACTGCTAAGCAGTTTGGATTAGCTTTGATTTTTTTACAATTTGCCAGTACATCAGATACTAATTTGGTCAGTGTAGTTTCCTCATTGACTCTACGCTGGTGATGAGCATGCCATATTCAAATGCAGCTATTTAACAGTGGAATGGAAAATTCTCCATGGTAGTCATGGGGTCATGTGCAGATATTTTCATCAATTAAGGCCTAAAAGTGGTTAAAAGGGACAAATGCCATTTTTGATCAAAAATGCTTGCTGGAAGAAGCACAAATAGTCATTTGAACTCTAAGTATGTACAGTTATATTTATTATAGAACTGGCTGACTTCTTAAGACAAATGCTTTCCTTAGTATATCAGAAGTAAGAAATTATTTTTTTTTAAAGGAAAAAAATAGAGAGGAACATACCTTTAATCAATCCTTTGTATCTATTGCTTTGTAAAGCAGTGAAAAGAAGGACTGAGAAGGTAAGAACAGAATTCTAAACACTCAATTAAAACAAATGACACTTTTAAATCTAAACAGATTTAAACAAACTAATTATTCCCTGGAGAGTGAATACTCTCTTGTGCAATGTTGATCGTAGATAAAAGCCTAATACCTTTCTTTCTACCTGTTAATCTGCCCACTTAAGACTGTTTGTTAAAATCATGTACTTCTTTCTGTATAATCCATAAAATGAACTATCAAGTGTAATAGCAAGAACCTATATGAAAATAGAGGTACCTATATGAAAAATGATAGTTCTTACAGACAAAGCTTCAGAACATTGAAGTTTTGGGTTTGCAGAGTGATAATTGGTCCTGGCAGCAGAGGCATCATTAGTTGATTCCTTCTTCATGTTTCATAAAAGATGCAAAATACTGTCAAATAATTATTCAGTTGCTCTATAAGTGACATCTATCTCAGATCTTACAGAATTAGAAAGAATGTAAATTGTCACTAAATCTGCACTAGTGGGCAGCTGTGGGGAAAACAAATCATGCACATAAGCAATTTATCAAGAGTTTGTATACTAACAAGTGTTATCTAAGTCCTTTTATTGATTAAATTCTTTAACTAGAAATAATTTTGTTCAGCTTCATATAAACCACCAAGCTAATCTTTTGGTTAAGGAAAAAAAATTTGGAAAAATGTGAATCAACCTGAAAATTCCGGTCAACATTGTTCCAACTTTGTTTTACAAATTTGGTAAATAAATTATATTTTGTGTATTTTTCCATGTAAGTAAGTACTTTTGCTCGGAATTTTGTTTTTGCTTTCACCTCTCTTTCTGAAAAAGTTCTCTCTCCTTTCTTGTTAAAAGGAACATTCACCGGGAAAAAGAGAAGAGGGTTTGCTGAAGTAGGAAAAATGTCAATGATATCAAAGCAGACATTTAAATCTACTTTTCCTTATTTTCTGCTTTTAAGAGACTCATTCCTATCGCTTTTAATAATGGTTTTTTCTGTCAGATCTAAGAGCAGAGCAGCTTTTAGAATGACCCTTGGACCTGAAGCAGAACATGGCATTTTGCTGAAACTTCTTCCCAAAAATCAGGCATACTGGAAAAAGAACCAGGACTTGCTCTATGGAGGTGGAGGTCTACCTTTTCCAAGCTGCAGGCAGAAACCCTCTGCTGACACCTGCTCTGCTCTGTAGCCATGGCTGGGGTCTCCTGGCCCTCTGACTCCTGCCATGGGACATAGGCAGAGTCCAAAATTTTTCCTTTGTCATTCTTCACTGAAAGCAGTCTAGAATTTAGATGGCCCTTTCATAGTTGAGCATCATGATCATATAGTGCAGACATTCTATCTTGCAGTCAACCAGATAGTCCTGAAGCTATTTCAACCACTGATCAAGTAGAGAAAAGGGGATCTTCACCTGCCTTTTTCAATACAAAAAGTGTATTTACCTTCTTCCCAAATTCTGTGTGATAGCCAACCCTGAAAATGGCTGATGAATGAATCAAGCCTTTTGGCAAGGCTAGACTACTTTAGCAAGTCTTATCAGATTTGACTATCAGCTGAGTGCGAAGATACTTCTCCGTGTTAAGAAGGCAGCACTTTGTCACACACACAATCTGAACTGAAGGGAACATGGTGGGGAATCCCTTAAGATGTTTACAGAGTTATGGCACCTACAAAGTTATTAGGGGCTAAATCAAGATATTCATGGTCACTGTTCTGGACATAAGCATCTACATTCTGATCTTTGCTTTCCACTAAGTTTCACTCTTGTTGCAAATGAGGCTATTAAGCTCTCTGGATCACATGTTATATGTGTGGACTTCCAGCAGTTGAAGAGTGCCTATATCCAACCAACACAATATCAGCTGGTTTTAATTTTCCTGTCTGCAGGGGTTTTGTGAGTTTATTTTCTAAAGAACAAGCACAGCAGAACTTCAGTGATGAAAGGGAATCTTAAGGACTGCCAGGTATCACCAAGAACATTTGATATTATTATTGGAACTATTCCAAAATCCATGGAACCTTCATCTTGAACAAAGATTGAGGAGACTTGTAGGCAACAGGAAGTGACCACATGAAAGAGCAACTATTCAGTCAAACAAAGAAAACTTTATATAGAGCACAAAGAATTTTGTGGAAGAGAAATGTAAGCAAACTTTGACCTTTCGATTTATTTTCTTCATTATTTGAATTGTTTTTTTTCTATTTGCCTCTGTAATACAAGATGCAAAGAAAATCTTACTTGTTAAGGAGTAAAAATAACTGAGTAGCTTAAGAATGATTACTTACATGACTGATCAAGCTATTCAGACGCTATTAATGTCTCTGTTGCAAAGTGATGCAATTACCTCCTTTCCCCTTGTTCTGCAACTCTTTATTTCAGCTAAGTCTATTTGACTGGCTCTTCTAGCTGTTTAGATGGGTAGATTTAAGGTAAGCCTACACTGGAAGCCAGAGCACACTTGCGGCAGAGTAGGTAGAGTTAGGTCTCGCTTTAACACAGATACCAATATCAGGAAAGTCAGGGTGTTCTGGTCTATCCCGATATTTAGACAAGACAGGTTTGTTTGTGATGCATGGCAAAGCACAGCACCTTAACTGGCTGGTTTAAAAGCCAGGTAGTGGACAGACAGTCCTCTGTCCATATGAAGTCTACATGAAAATCCACAAGCTTGCATTTTGTAAAATAAATTTCATTAACTATTTAAACTGTTTACACTATCAATGACTTAGGCTTGATTAGATTAAGGAGTGTTCTTCTATCGTCAGGGCTGTTTGCAGCGAGTCTCTTCAGCCTAACTTCTTCTGTTTCCAGCACAAACCCACCTTGCTAAAAACAGCTTCTGGTTTCAACAAAATTTAAACCTTGAGTAAAAAAATTTTCATTTCCATGAGGGAATAATCTCAAAATACATCCTCATTTTCTATATATAAAACTAATCTTTTTAAACTTTAATGCTATGTCAACACACATATATTCCTCAGCATGTGGCACTAATATAATTTTAATAAAACTAATTTTTCCCTGCTGCAATCTTATGGAAGTCAATGGAGCTACATAAGGGACAGACTTGGCCCCTTATGTCTTATCAAGCCAATGAGCTAGGCGAATTCTGATACAGCTAAAGGAACTTAATGCCCAATTAAGAGCTCAGTAAGAATTAGGAGAGTGAGTCATAATATAGTAGGTCTCTTATGGCTGGTAACACCATCAGCCCTTTCACATCACAGCTACCTGCGGGCAAATCTCCTAAAGACATATGTTTGTATTGTACTGTCATTTTTCCATTCATATTATAGCCACCACAAAACAAGACCTTTGGGCAATAATTAAAGTTTCCCTGTATTTGTGTCTTTCACCTATTTCCTTCTGTCCTTCTGAACCTAAAGCATATTCCAGTAGTTACATGCACCAGCAGAAAAGTTAAATCTTATTACTCTCTGTGCATTTTATTTCTTTATAATAGTGGAAAAGTGACAACAACCTAAAATATTTCTCAGACTACTTTAAAGAGACTGAAGACTTCCTGAAGAACATCTAGCAGCAATTATGCAAATTTGTGCATATTTTTATACCATTCATTCAATATGGAGTCACAGGATACTCTTTAAAAAGAGAAACCATAATGAGCAAAAGAAGAAAAAATGTTTTGAAGATGCACAATCATGAAAGTGAGAGTATATTTTAATGTGGAAGCTTCCACAGATGTACAAAAATTCCAGTGGGAAAGGATTCATAAAAAGTCAAGCAGAAAGAAGCATAAGATCAGACTATCATCAGAAACATAGTTATGAAATAATGCCGCAGACATCTTTGAAAACAAGGAGGGCAGCATTAAATTGGATTTTTTTTTTTTAAATGGGTAACAAGTTTTAGATTAATAAAATGACCAGACATGAGGTAGATGACTGGCTGGCTACCTGATATGTCTGGTGGAAGCATTACAAACCACTACAGTTCAGAGAGGAAACACTTGGGTAGATCATGAAAATAGGAATTATGTTATTCAAGATGAAAAATGACTAATTCTTTCTGTTTTTCAAATAATCAGACTCTGTCAATGATAAGTGACACATGATGACTATACCGTGATTCATACCTCGAAGTCTAAGTGAACTCTTAGACGTTAAGCCTTTACAGTTTCAGTAGGTTTAGAAAAATCCTAATCTATTAGCTCAGTATCTAGACCATTGTCAGAATCATTAGAAGTAATTTTGTTTTATTTTTAAAAAGACTTAAGCCTTCTTAATTCTTTAAAAAGAATTAATACTTCTGTTATAATGTACTTCTTTCAGGCTAACACACATTTTCTAAAACTAAAACTGTTATTTTTCATTCGTATCAATGTTATACTTCAGATATTTTATCTGAGAATTATGTAATATGAAACATACACAATTTTAATATATTAAGTCAGCATAATTTTACTTTACATTTTCTACATTTCAAGAGCTAAAGTTCTATTGCACTGCACTGCAAATAGTTACCTGATACTGAGCTGAATAAAGTGAACAAGTGCTATTTCACCTTTGTTTGTACTGGCACTCTAAACAAGACTTTCATCTTCTAGGTGAGCTTAAAAATGATGACTAGTACTTATTAGGAAATCGTATTTCTTTTAAGTTTTACTGCTGCTGAACATTTCTTTTTTTCTTTGACATGCTGCACTTCAGATGATGCCCAATGCAAAGTTCAAAATTAGCCCTTGATAAATCATACAAATTGGAAAGTAGATTAACAAGCCATCCTAGGAAAACAACCCTATAGAACATCAATCTGGGGGGGGGAGGGGGGGGCAGGGAGAGAGAGAAAAAAAAAAATAAATAAGAACACACACTTTTCTAGTCTATTAAGATGACCATCGACTGGAATCTATCTCTGTTTTAAGGCACCTAAGAATTACTTAGCACTGCTAGTCATCTTCTATCTGCACCATCACAGGACAACTCATCTCACCAAAGACAGTTTCCTATCATTTAAGACACATGAAACAGAACATTCTCTGGAAATATCAAAGATATCTTTCTTTGTGAAGTTCATCTCTCTACATAATGACCAAGGGGGGGAAAAAAAAAAAAAAAGAAAAAATAATACTCTTGAAATGGAATCCAAAAAAAAAAAAGATAAAATAATACTCTTGAAATGGACTCCAAAAGACAGATCACTGGTAAAATTTGTGTATCTGTTGGACGAGATTGTACCAGTTATTGCAGGTCTCCAGGAGTCAGCTTCTAGGCATGGCATCCTGCAGCTTCTCCACTGCAGCTTGGCAAATTCTTAACCACAACCCAAAAGGAATAATCTTATACAGAATGATGTTCCCATGGAAAAATTAAGAAATAAAACCAGAAACAGCTAGTAATCATGTAGTAATGTTAAAGCTCAATCTCTGAAAACTGGAGATACCTATGACCTTCAGGAAAATGGGGGTTATTTATTAGATAATTCTGTTCCACAAATTTGGGGGTGCCTCCTTGGCCATCTAACAGAGCTCCAAACACTTAAGCCTGCTAGCACTGTCATTAACCAGCAATGTTAGCTGGCTGAGCAGAGCATGGGAGCATTGGCTACTGCCACTGTAAACTGCAATGTACAGGTACTGGTTCTAATACCCTTGTTTTATCTGGGGTTTGGGAGGCAGTGGTGATTGTTTGGGGGTTTTTTTGTTTTTTTTTTTTTTTGAAGGAAGCAAGTAGCAAAGTAACAGTTGTTATTACTATGTAAACCATTCTCCCGAATCAATTATAGCCTTCCTGTGCAACACTTTTAGTCCATCTGCTCACTTAAATACCATAGGCTACGTTTTTGGAAAGTGTAAAAAAAAATGTTTCTTAAAAGAAAATGTCCACTTTTGTAATACAGCCTGCGAATACATCATATGATTTACTCTGTTGTTGTTGTTGGATGGAGAGAGGGGGCTATTCACTCTAAAATATTTAAAAGCAGCAGCTTGAAGAATTCAAGGGATCTAAAGACACCTATTTGAGTGTACAGGGAGCCAAATTAAAACAGCATTGCAGCTATTTCTCAAGATCTTTCCTGAGGAGTTTAAAATACAACAGAAAAGAAAAGGAGGGGTAACATTTTGGTTTAGAGCATGAAACAACTACTGAAATCTGCTGCATGTGGAAATGGGAAATCAGAACAGTGACTTGGAAGGGCTGTCCCACTCAACCCTCGGTTTTCTTAGACTAACTACTTCTGACAGTGTTTTTAAATGGTCATGTGTCTTTATTTTCCACAAACTTAGGAAGGATTGCTAAAGCAGCAACGATCTGAAGAAATTTAGAAAATGGAACATCTATGATATGAAACTATTATATTATCATACGGTATCGGTTTTAAGAATATCAGGTCTTTACAACTGCTCACATACACAAACTCTCAAATGAAAGTGAAAATCCTCACAAAAACTTATGCCCACATTTATTGGAAAATTTTTTATAATAGTAAAAATAATTTAAAAATTCATACATTGCAAGTTACTAGAATCAGCACAGGTTGGAAAAGTAACAATGATATTTTACACAAGCATAACTCTGATAAATAAGTTCATTACTATACAAGTACTTTGTTTACTTCTGGTTTTACAAATGTGCAAATAAGAACACAAGGTGAAAGGCAACATCAGGCAGAGTTTCTGTCCATTCTGGATATTAGTGGAAATATTCTAAACACTTTGACCACAGATTTTTTTATTACAGCTGTCTCACTACATTATTTAAAACTCCTGCCTACATTCACATATATATTTACATAAAAAACACACACACAAGAGATGCTGATTTAACTGTAAACTGAAGTACTGAAGACTGAGTTTAGACCTAGTTTGTTTGCAGGTCTGTCTCTGCTGGCTGTTTGAAAGTGTTTTCCTCTTATTTGTTTTGCTTTTATAAGTACATCAGTAGCAACAGCTTTGAAAAGTGCTTTTAAAGTATCAGAAAGTAAAATGATTCTCTTGACAGTATTACCTCCCAGAACAGCACAATTTGTTGTTATATTTCACCATCAGTTTGGTAAGGAATAAGATTACTGTCTCTCTTCTCCTTTCAGGAATGTGTTTCATATGAATTAGAGTTCCCCTTCACTTTTTAAAGGCAGAAAAATAATAATAATAAAATAACAAAAATATAAAGGAAAATGTAGCTGTTGGTACTCTTTAACAGCAACAACAGGAAAAAAAAGCTGTCAGTATTTCTTCTTGTCATATATATTGTAAGAACCCACTGGGCTAGAGGAAAGGAATAAAGCCATAATCACCGATCACCACCCTATTGCTCCTTCACGCCTTTGCCAAATAACCCTTCTCTGACCACAGAGAACATTCTGGGGCTGAAGCCCAGACAAATCAGCGTTATTCAGGTTAACTGCCAATTTTTACACATGCTCAGGTTTTTTATCTATATTATGCCGCGATGTCAATTTTTAAGTACAGAGACATGCTGGACTTCAACCTAAATCAGATTTGAACTCAAGTTTGGGGTGTCAGCAGAAGAGAATCAAGGTGTTTAGTTGTGGTGGGTTTACCCTGGCTGGGTGCCCGGTGCCCACCCCTAGTCCCTCTATCACTCCCCCCCCCCACAACCCAAACCTTCGTCAGCAAGGCAAGCAGGGAGAGAGTAAGATGGAAAAGAAGAACCCGTGGGTTATGATAAGAAGCAGTTTAATAAACAGCAGAGAAAGCAAGGTCGCGCGTGCACGAAGCAAAAGCAGCAAAGCCGTTACTCTCTACTGCCCATCCGCAGGCAGTGTCGGGCCTGTCCCGGGAAGCAGGGCTCCAGAACGCGTACCGGTTGCTCGGAGGACAAACGTCTTCCCCCGAATCCCCCCCGTCCTCCTCCCTTTATAGTTGAGCTGACATCATATGGTATGGAATATCCTATTGGTCAGCTCGGGTCGGCTGTCCGGGTTGTATCCCCTCCCAGATCTTGTCCCCCCCGCCCCCGTACCTTTCGTGCCGTGTGGGCACTGATAGTCATAACAAGGGTGTGTGTTATCAACACTCTCTGGGTCCTAGGGCTGCATGAGGGCTGTATGGGGAAAATCAGCTCAGACAGACCCACTACATTAGTTTACACCTTTTGCACTGAGCAAGTAACTCAACACCAACATCACTTGCCATTGAACATGACCTGACGCATCACTTGCTCACAATGTTCTCTGCTGTGGCAGAAAAGCTACTTTTTGGTGACTTCTCAACTAGCTAAATATTGGAAATGCCAGGAAAACTGATTAATAGTTTCTTACTGGAAGGATAATAAACCATAAAGTATTTCCCAAAAAAGCAGAGCTTCCATTCTGTGAAACATAGTACAAACCTTAACATAAAAAAAAGGAAAGTGGGATTTTTCTGTCTTACTTTCTCTCTCACACACACATTTTCTCTTATCATCATATACATACATGCCTAAGTCTGATTTTAAGAGTTTTAGTGATAATATAAGCAACATCACTCATCCAAACCAAGACAGACTGTTTTCCCATCTAAAGTTCCACTCAGCTGCAATATTTGCACCTTCTGGTTCACAAGAAATTATTCTGAGTTCCTTTTGTATGCAAAACTAAATTAGCCCAATGTATTATTTTGGTAGCAAGAAAGATATTTTAAGTGTTTACCAAATCTGCACACTAAGTTCACTGTAAACTTGCTACTTATGCATCAGTTCACAAAATATGTTCATTTCTAGAAGCAACCAAAGACCTACTGGAACTGTTTCACTGTGTTTCACTTCAGGTTTATATATTAAAAACAAAACAAAGAGCAACACACACGAATCTATAATCATTGTTACATTAAAAATACACCCCAAAAACCCCACCAAAACCTTGCTGTGCACTTGTACATTTGACAACCAAACTAATCTATTCAGATTCTGTGTTGGAAAGAGGAGAGGGGTTTTTTGTTTTCCATAAGCCATACAAGCAGCATTTCCAGGGTACTGTTTTATATTGTACTATCATCTCACTTCCTGTACTGTAATTCATGAAACAAAAAGATGAAGGCTTTGAGTTGCAGAGAATATTAATGGCTTTTTTTCTTTGCATTATTGCTGACATCAAGCATACTAATAGCAAGCAAATTACAAAGAAAAAGAAAGTCATTTTTGATGTGGAAATGACTAGAAGTATAGCTTTTCTTTCCCATTTGGAGTTCTAAAAATAGTTTACAGTAGAGCATCCAGTATTTTCATGTGGACAGTTCAGTTAACTGATAAACAATTTGGGGCAAAACCTATTTTTCAAAGCAGATAACAAATATGAGGAATAACTAGCCAGTGGAGATCCTGTGGCTGAGTGAGGAAAAGATAAGTCTAAAAAGCTGCAAAAAACACTATTTCATTTTTCCTTGCAACAGGGCTGTGTGATTTATACGTTTCCAGAAGTAAGATTTATAATCTCTTGGAAGTTGGGCTATAAATAACAAGAAGGGACGGTGTTTGGGAAGGAGTAGCAGGTGTGAAGGAGAACACAGAGGTGGGTCTGGACACAGGGACTCTGGTTAGATAGCTAACTGGGGCTTTACTGAAAGTGTTTAAGGGAACATGAAGACTAAAGACAGATTAAAGTTCTGAAGATTCTAGCAAATCAACCAAATTAAAGGCTCAGAGCAGATGGGGAATGCTGTCACAACAAGGTAATGGAGGAATTTCAGCAGCATAGCATGACTTCACACAGGTAGACCTCCACAAGGAACATCCATCTCTCCTCTTCTTGGAGGTGAGGTTTCTGAGGGAAATAGAGAACCTTCTCACAGGAAAGAAGGCTCACCAGGTTCAGTTGTCCACCACAGAAATCAAAGAATGGTGGGCAGCAGCAACCCATGGTGCAAGTGATGGCTTTCAAGCAAAGAGAAACTTCACCTGAGAAAGCAGTGCTCCCGATACCTATTCTGCCATAGAAGTCTCCTTTAGCCAAAACCAAGCTCACTTCTAGTACCCCCAGCTTCTCAGTTAATCTTCTCGTCTTACAGCGAGAAAGATCTCCCATCTGGGGAATCTTAGCCATAGAAAGCAAACCAAAAAACCCCAGTAATCCAGGAGATCTATTTCTTACACAGGACACCTAAATCAGAGAACAGATCATTACTCAGGGATGGGCAGTCATATGTCTGTGCAGGAGAAACCCACCTTGGTGCTTTGCAGTTATTTTGGTAGGAGAAGATGATGCAACTTTATCTTAAAGTGCAAGCAGTTCTTCCAGGCTGTCTGAAAATGAGGCTTGCAATCTGAGTAGTTTATGTTTTAAATATAAGATCTCAGGACAAATTGCACAACTTGAAACTTGCTATTAATTAAATGAGCTGGGTTCTGCTGTAATTGCTGTAACTACTTTTGTCATAACAAAAGGCTTGTTACAGTTTCCAATAAATATCTGTTTACTGAGTTAACAACATAACATGGCTATTATAATAGATTTTATTTTCCACCAATTCTGTACAAAAGCCTTCCTGCACAGCAATAGTGACATGGAGTAAGAGTTATAATCCTCTCTACAATATGGTGACTTAGGTAGGCAAAAGAAGCCTTCAGCTGCTTACATGATACCAGTTATAAAGATCACAACAACAAAAGACTTCATCTGTAAGATTGTGTCATTCACAGAAATGACACAGCTGAGTATTTTGCACACTGGCTTATCTCAAGGGCCAAGTTTTGGGGCAAGGCAATCTTTAGATAGGATGTTCTTTTTTAAGTATCAGTGTTTCATTGATTCTCCTCAAAGTGTCAACTAATAGTATCTGTGAAACTACCTATCCACTTCAGCAAACAGACTCCTCACTTGAAAATGTTGTATTCATCAAATGGGACATAAACTGGAAGCATTTTTTGTCAAGCTGAGAAGCTTGGTTCTTCTGGTTCTCCTTATTCATTTTATCTAGTTCAATTCCATTTACAACTTCAGGGAATTAAGATATCCACTGTTACCAGTTTCTGAACCCAGTGTTTCTTAATGATCAGTTATCTGAATGTTTAAAGTCAATAAAAAAAATCCTTAGAGGAAGGATTTAGCTGGAATTAGCTTAGTGCAATTGAAGTTTGATTCACTGCTGTTAAATATCTTAAAATCATCCCAGATGTGAATCATCACTGCAGAATGAAGTTACATCATTTAAGTGTTATATAAATGTACAGATTCAAGCTGGAATAAAAAAGCTCCTACAATAAAACTGGAGCAGTCAACTTTTAGTTCCTAATAGATGGTGAACATTACAGTGTCGACCTTTGCCCTTAATGGATACTTCTGTCTAGATGGTTACTAAGCTTGTCACTTTAGGGGTTAAAACCCACAAGATTGGCTTAAAGTATCTTTCTTTGAGTGGATGTTCACTTGACAGAGTGGGTGCTTTGTCACAACACAGACAAGTGCTCCTTCTCCTTCAACATCTTTGCCATGGAAACCCTTCCTACAACTATCTGCCCTTCCTCCATACCTATATCTGGACATTGATATTACAGACCTCTTCCATAATTTGCAGATTTTTTTCCTTCCAATTTCAAGGCTCAGATATTTCAATTACTCACACATCATAGCACTAAGTACAATATTGTTTCCAGAAATGGTGTTCACAAGGTGCTGCTGGTCTGACGTGTAACCTGTGCTTAGCTAACTATTCAGTCTTCCCACCCAGTGCCTGTTTTCCAGCTACAGCAGTAAATGATATTTGTGAATGGAGCTCCTTTCCGTATGCTGCGTGGACATTTCACAATGAAATCACAGGTGAGATTATTCAGCTTTCTGTGCTTTCCCAATCTGCACAGCTGAAGTGTTATGTTAAGCCAGTTCTAAACTTTACAATGCTGACTGACCTCAGTTTTTGGTTTTGCATGGCAGAGAAATGGCGAGGAGAAGTATAAGAAACTAGGAATTTATTCTAGAAAAATGTGAGATCTTAGGTATTTTTACATCTCTGCCACAGCAATGGAAAACAACATTGCGTAGAAGAAATGAAACCCTTCTTCTCTCCTACTTCAGCAGCTCTCCACTGACTTCATTTTCTGCTCTGCTTACCTAAAATGTTTAGTGGTCTTGAAGATTATATATAAATTAAATATGTTTCACTACTAAACCAAAGGAGAGAAAGGTAATATCACATGCAAATGAGAAACTGGACTCACATCTGAAGTTTTAGACCTCAAGAGACAAGAAAATTATGAGCCCCTTAGCTAATGCAACAAAAGCTTATCTCAACTTGTATTTATTCTTGATCCAGAATTATTCCTAGCATGTATATTCACAACATAGCGTTGCACAGACACAACACTGGCATTTTTTCTGCACTGTTTTCTTCTCCTATGGCAAATGACTAATTCTAAGTGCCCAGGCTTGGCAGGTTTCAGACTAGCGACGTTATAAAAGCTTTATTTTAGGCCTGGATATTCATGAAAGATACTTAAACAACCATCTGAACTTAACCATCTGAACTTAAACATAAAAGATGTGTCTGCCTTCTTTAGAAGCCATGAAGCTTAAACTATATGGTATGCTTGTATTAAGGAAAATCATTGTCAGATATAATAAAAATAAGCTGGACTACCAAGTCCCTTACAAATATATAATTAATTACCGTCTTAAAAGGGACAAGGAGGCCTGTTTAGTGAAATGAAGAGGTTATAAATTATTTGAAAGTTGGGAGGAAAAACCAAGATGAGCCAACAGAGATTTGTAAAGAACAAATCATGTTAAAATTGGCTCATTTCCTTCAACAACAGGGTATCCAGCTATGTGGTTAGGGAGGAGCAATAGGCATCATGTATCTTGTCTTTAAAACATGACATTATTTCACATTACAATCTTTTAAGTCAGGGAAACATGGTCTAGATTAAATTGCTATAAACTGGGTGCAATAGTGATTGGATGGTACCTCCCAGAAGACTTGCCAAGTGTTCTCTGTCAAAATGGAAGCAAATATCAAATGACTCCCCACAGGGCCTTGTCTTTCATGCAGCTCTGTTCAATCTTTAATTAATGAAAGAAGAGAGAGTAGGCTTCTGTGTAAAATTAGAGAAAACACGAAGACAGGAAGGACTATGTTGGAAGTTGGGACTAGCAATCAAAGAGATCTCAACGAAGCAGAGAAACGGTCCGGGAGTGCTTCAGGAGGGAGAGGTACAAGTTGCTATACTTAGGAACAATCAGCTGCAGATGTTCTGAGCAGGGAACAACCAAGCAGACAGCACTCCTCCAGGAAAGGGCCTGCAGGTGATGAGCTACTACATGCTCCAGCGGAATCAGCAATGTCATGCTTTTGTGAGACAGGCAGACGTCACCCAGGGAGGTATAAATAGAAGCCTATCCTGAAAAATAGATGAAGTTATCCTCCTGCTCTGCTAAGTGCTGGCAAGACCTCAGCAGGACGCTGTGCCTGGCCTCCAGCTCTTTGCTTCACCAACAGGACAGAAGCCAAGGGAGAGCACACAGGAGCATCAGGATCATCAAAAGGGAGATCTTCAAGGCACTTCTGAAACAACCAGGGGTTCTTCCTCTAGAGAAGGGTGGGAAAAAAGTACTAGGGGAAATGATGCAATCTTACATGTCAGGTGTGTGAGGTGCTTTACTGAGAGGAAAGAGAATCATCTCTTCCTCGTATATGGAAAAAAATAATGGTCATCTTGTTTGCTCATCTGCAATCACTTTTTCAATGGTTAGGATAATGAGTGATCAGATTGGTCAAACTTCTGTCAAAAAATGGCACTAATACAGCTGACATCACTTTGGGGAAGAAGGTTTGATGGACTTCTGGAGGTCCCTCTCAGCTACATGTTTTTATAACAGTATATAGGCACAAGACTAGCATTTGTCTGTATCAGAATATATAATTCATGATTGAAAAATTATATTTCAAAAGGATTGGACACCTGTCAGTACTTTGCAGTCAAACAGGACTGATTCCTATTATAAACTTTTCTTATAACACAGATACTAAAGGATATGAAAAATCTCCATGTTATGAGTAGGTATTTATGCAAAAATACACTCATTATTCTTCTCATTTATTTGCTAATTGTTAAAATAGTCTGGTAAAAAGACAATAAGAGTAGGCATAAGTATTTAGCTAGGTATTTAACCTCAAAGTGATACTGTGTAAATAGGTGTATTGTAAATATTTAAAATTCTATGACTAAGCCTCACATTAATCCTTATTAACAGACTTTGAGTGTGCAGACAAGAATATTACCCATGCTCCTTCCCTAAGAAATATCCCGTGAGAAATGATGTTGATAAGACCAACTTCTAAAAAACAAATATCTAATCTTTTTCTGTTTGCTTCTTTGGTATGGGTCACTGGATTATATGCTTGAAGCTGAAGCAAAATTAGTTATTTTATTTATAAATATTATGTACATATAATTTCATAGCTATGGTAAAGTGAGAGATACAAGATATTAAAGAATATTGTATGTTCCAGATTTACAATGAGTATCTCGGGTAGCTTGGGGGAGAGATCCCATGGTAATGACTATAGAGGTGTACAGATGTGATTTTCTCATGCTTAAAAAAAAAAAAAAAAAAAAAAGGGGCAAATGGAAACACTAACATTTTAAGCTTCTTAAACTACTCCTGCTTGAGCATAAGATATTTAGCTGTTTGTAAAACTCTTGCATTTTACAGGATACATTTTCTTGAAGGAATTCTGAGTTTTATAGCTTCATGCATAGATCTATAGCTGCATTCCTTTGTTTTGTCTATAAATAAAGTGTCTACATTTTGTTTTCTGTGTAAAACTTTTTTTATTGACAAAGACAAATGTGGTGGCTAGCTGAGTTTCTCTTAACTAAATATGCTTCTAACATTCATATGAGTTTTTCCCGGGTGTTGAAAAACAACGTAGTGCTTCACACGTATATTACTGCTGAGACATCAAAATAGCTTTTCATTCCCCCTACTTCTGGTAAGTGCTAAAGAAAAATACCATATAAAAACAGGCAAATAGATTGGCTTAAGGAATAGCTCCAACAAAGGTGAATCACAGCAATGGCACAGTACAAGCTGATAAGGCATGATTCTTATTTATAATTCATATAAACTCCATTTAGGGAGCTGACTTTTATTTAAGATAACAGATTGCTCATTAGTAAAAATTTTTAAAGGTAGCTTTAAGAAACCAGAACACAGAGAGGTAAGTTATTTTTCAATACCATCCAACAACTTGCCAGTGAACAGGTGATCACGAACCCTCTGTCGTGATCTGCTTCTGATTAACAAAAGCACAAGCTGTTTAGCAGGCTCAGCTTCCCTGCCTCCTCCTGCGTAGCATTCAAACTTGTAATAAAGGCATCTGACAAGCACATGCCCTTTGTGCATCATGCATTATGCACAGTCCTCCTAAGTCTTCTTTACTGCATGGATCTCTCTGAATTGCCTTCTGTCTCTGGAGTGCCTGGAGGATGCCCCCTCTCCTTCCCTGCTCATCCTCCCCAGTGACTGATGCCTCTGCAAACCCAAGAGTCATCCACTGAATAACATGCTAAGGGGGTCCCAACTACTGAAAGAAGGGAAAGTTGAGAGGTCTCTGCCAAACAGGAAAGAATATATTTTACTGAGCAGCATTTGATTGCTGTAAAGCTACTACCATGCTTCTATTAGCAATAATTGCTACTGGGTAACTATTTGATCCACACTGACAAAAATGTGCCACAGCCAGCAAGGAAAAAAAAAAATCCTGTGAAGGTCAGTTATGTTAACTGTTCAACCCACTAGGCCAATCCGTTACCATACACAAGAGAAAGGTCATAATATCTGTGGATAAAGTGGAAAATCCAGACAGTTTGCTGGGATATATGACAGTATCTCTTTGATGTACTTCGTTATCAATTCGCACGCAAAATGACTGCTCAATACCTGCTCCAAGATATTGATGTAAACAATCTGATCTATGAATCATGAGGGTTTCCAATAGGAAAAGTCCTGTAATACACTTTAAACCAGAATATTTGGAAACAAACCTATTTTTGAGTTTTAAAAAAAATGGTATGCCTACAAATATATTTTTTTGAGATTTCAGTGCTTTCTAATTATAAAAGCAGGGCTTTTTCCAAAATTTACTAAGGCGTTTTTGCTGTATGAATTCCAGTATATGCCTGCCAAAAAAGACAGGTTGTCATTTCTTTCTTTCATTTGCATGTTAGTGTCTAAAGTATGTGTTCACAAACTCTGTATGAAACATGGCACTTTGTGCTCTCAGTCATGCTATGTATTTGCACCACCTTCTTTGTACAACTTGGTTGACATCACGTAAAATCCCCGATACCAAAATAACCATTTCATTCAAGTCACAGTGAAGTCACCAGGAGTCTTTCTGTTATCTTCAATGAACCTTGGATCTGGCAGGAATGAGTCAACTGAATGATATTAATTGATGCGAACAGGAAGAATGAAGGGAAGAACAAGTGCTGACTTGTGTAGTATACATCATTTATGCTGAGAATAAGATCACTGAAGTAACAAGGGAAATGGAGAGAGGAAAAAGTATTAGAAATCTGGCTATTAAAGTAAGTAGAATACACTGTGTACCAAGCCACAGTTCACATGAGAGAACATCATAGCAAGTTATTTGTTACACTTTGTGTTTTACAGAAAAGAAGAGCTTTATTATCAGGAGTGGTTTCAGTATGACCCACTCATGACAGAGACATCGTTCTTCCAATAATAAAAAATAATCTGAGAGTTTCTAAAACAGTTGTTAACAACTGTAGGTGACAACTTCCTTAAGCGAGTGATCCAGCATGTTGGACTCTATGTCAGATCTCATCTTGGCAACAGAGGAAAATGAATATCACAGCCTTAAAGCCTGCTTGCTCAAATGCCATCAGTGTAGGTCATTTGCATTTATATGTAAAAACTATAGGTTTAAGCTGTTAAAGTAAAAATCTCATGGCTGAAGACATTCACACAAGAAGGTAATTCTTATCAGAGAAATTGTGAAATAAAGAAGCAAGCAGGAAAACTTAGTTATGTACATGTGAACTTTTGGTTCAAATTCTATTGAACAATAGACACCAGGCTAATACAAGTAAAATGAAATCTCAGCATTCTTAAACAAAAACTAGCATTAGAAAGGAAAGGGGAGTGCAGACAAAAACAACAAAATATTAGAAACAAGGAATTTTAAAAATAACAAGTGTGGGGGGAAAAGGAGAGATCTTATTGTCAGCAGAGCAAAAGAGAATTCAAATCAGATTTTATAGTGTATGTTATGGTTAGAAAACATTTTCATATTTTACTCAGGCCCTTGTAGGTAGGGTTGCCTTTAGGACAGCAAATGAAATCATCAGGCAGACATGAATTTCTGGTGTCAGATTGTGGCACAAAGAACAAATAAAGTGCTGCATGTACAGGGGACACCAGGTAGGAATAGTAAAAAGATTTTGCTTTTCATTGGAATAACCAGTACTGACATAATCTGTCTAGGTCTGCTACATTTGATTTTAAAAGATCCTGTAAAATTGAAAAAGTAAAGAAACATGAGAATAAGATTAGAAGTCACATTTTGTTATCTAAAACCTCTGGCAAATCAGAGTCTATTTATTCCATCTGTTCAAAGAGGAAGTTAAAACCTGACTTGATCTCTAAATAACTTGCCTGTGGAATATTAATTTGATAACAGAGGGTTGTACAGTCTCTCAGACAAAGAGACATGCCAGAAATCAGTCACAACAAATTCAGAGGTGGTGGCAATTTGTTAGGCAAAAGTTAATCTAGACAGGGATAATCGGTTTGTAAAATGCAGCTTTCTCAATAAGGCTAATTAATAGTAGAATCTGTATCTCATGCAGTTTATGTGAGCTAAAGAAAAAATTATTGTATTTGCAGCCAAAAATTCATTGTTGGTCTGAACTCTTACATGTCCATTCAAAAACTTACTACCCCAGTTGCAGAAGTAATTGTAACTTACGTCCAAGTACTTATTGTTCAAATATATTATTACAGAACAAGCCTCATTAATAGAATGTTTAAAATCGTTATCCATACACTTTGAGGATCTACCCTGTTTCACTGTTGCTGTGCTTCCTCTTCCCCTGCTCCTCCTGATTTTAAGGTCTGCAGTGTCAATAGATTGCAAGAGGAAAAGGTGAGGGAGCTGAGATTAGATTGCAGCATCCTGCCTTCTTCACCACGAGGAGTATGATGCTGGCAGTGGGTTTCCACCTTTTCCCTGCTCTAAGGTCTGCATGATATTGGCTCTGATCATTTCTAACACATTCTTTACCTAGATCTTCATTAGTCTACCACTCCATATTATATCCTCATATACTATGGTATACATGGTATGTATTGCATATTCTAGATATTTGCTGTTCCTTGTGTTTTGCCCTGAAACTGGTTTTATCTGATTTCCAAAGCTACATCCCTTGGCAACATGAGCAATTTGTTTATAGCCCCTGCTGTCATACCAATGCTGCACGTTTGAGGCCTTTGCTATTATCCCGTGCTCGTTCTCCTCCACTCCATATTATTATTTTGGGGTCAGAGATAGTTCACTCTACACAGAATAACAGATTATTATCACTATCTATTACTTACAGAGATGCAACAAAATTATTAGAATGCTGCACCACACAACTGCACAGAGCTAAACTAAAGCTAAACAAATTAGGTATTATTCAACTGCTCATCAGACAAGTTAAAACACATCTCCAGGCAAGCCCAAAGAATGGCAGACAAAGCAAACTTGGCAGGGCTCAGCTCTAGAGCTATGTCCATAGCTTCTTGCAATGACAATACCAAGTTTACTGCACCACAGAGCTATGAATCAACCCATCAGCAATAAAGTGAATTCGTCAAAACCTAATCTAAAATCTCAAATTACTTATAAACCTATTTAAATGAGAATTAATTCAGGAAGGTAAAGGCCATTGCTCTATGGGTAGTAAGTGTAGATGACTGCTATGGTCCCTTTCTGGACTTAGAATCTCCAACTGAAAGTTTAGAACATCCTGTGTCTTGAAAGAGCTAATTCCTCCTTAAGATTCAAATTTGTATGGTAGAACATGGAACTGGTAGAGCAAAACAGACTTAATTGTTTCTTTTTCCAAATTTTGCCTTCGGATTGTAGTCACTGCTTGAGATACCACAAGTTGGCAGCAGTATAATTCTCTGTCAGATAGCTTTACATATAAAGTTCTAGCTTCGTACAGGGAAAAAGGACAAAGGTTTTAAACATTGTAACATGTGTTTGTGAGCAGAAAAGTAACTTCTTGGGTTTTTTTCCTGTGGTCAGTGATCTTTAAAGACCTGGAACAAAACATGATGTGATACTCAGACCATCTGATCACACCTAAAGTTCAAACTAAGACCAGCCAGATGGAAAAAGCAGATTTTGGGTCACTAACTTTCACCAGAAGGACAACTTTTCTTGCATGTATGGGTTCTTTTTACTACATTTTATTTCTCTACTTATTCTACACCTGTTCCCCTGCATATCAGGTACTACTTTGCAGCCTGCCCTTTAGCTGATAGGTGATACCTTCTGGGGTTTTATAAAGCAGTTCTGGACCAGGTGGCCTTGCAGAAGTAATTCCTCACCAGGGACAGAGTCCCCTTTCTGGTGAGCTTATCCCATATTTGCTGCTGGATGACCTGCCAACCTCTTCTAAACATAGGCATGCTGTGTGCTATACTCGGTCTTTTCACCAGCCAGAAAAGTTTCTTTTTCCTTACTAACAGGAGAGTTAAGGCTGTGTCTAAAGTTAGCTTTGTGCATTAGATAAGTGAAGCTGTTCCCTTTTAACATTGAACTTCGGGGAAGAGGCAGTACAATATTTAGTTGGTTTGGAACATTAGGTCTGTGCAGATAAGTGCATTAAAACACTATTACATTTACAAGAGCTGAATTAATGTGTAATCATCTGGGTTTGTGTTTGAGCTTTTTAAAAAGAGATATTCTACTGTTAAATATATAATTTCTTAAAGACTGTCAAAAGGTGAATATCAAACACCTTAGGAATCTACTGCCAAGATGGATACTACAAAGCAGCTGGAGTTTTCAACTAATGTGGACAACATTCTGCTTTCCTAGCCTCCAAGACTCATCAGCTCACTACTGCAGCAAAAATCCAGTGAAAGAAATTTACTGAAACTGTTAAAGGGAGCTAGAACTTCAGTAGCGTGATGCCGCCTGTGATGCACACTGCTTACCAGTACACCAGTGACTGCCTATAGATCACGAAAGGCTCAAGACTAATTTTTTAAGAAACTAATGAAATATTATTTTGTCAATGTACACTTTGTGCTATTCACACTGCTCCAAAAGCATCTTTAGCAACATATCTTAATAACATTCCATCAATTATTTGAACCGCTGCTGCATCCCAGGGGGGGTGAGCTTCTCAGATATCTTTATCTAATGCAGTTTTCTGCATGGCAGCAGCTTTCCCACCAGGAGTCCTCTTTGCTATTTCTCTTGACAGAGTTCTTTCTTTCCCTTTGATGAGATGTCCCAGCCATGTCAAATACCGTTACTTCAGGGCCCTCCCAGCTCCAGAGTTATCAAGCACAGTGTCTTCACCCTATGACTACCAAAGTTACACCAGCTCCTCAGTGTGTCAAACAAGTTTATTATTTTACCTTTCAGTGAGTTTTAGTTCCACAGAGTGCTTGCTAAAAATCTTTCCTTGGTCTACCAACTGCTCCTGCTGTTATATATATTAGCCTTAATAAAATCTATTAGTTATGCACAGTGCTTTCTTCGTTAATGAAATATAATAGTGTTGATGTTTCTGGTCTAATGTGTGGTTAAGCAATTGTCAGGATTCTATTCGGTTTGCTATAAAATTGAATGCACATTACATAAAAGGAGTTATATTATTACTATCTAGAAATTATTAAATTAAATTCAAAAAAGAGTTGCAGTCACAATGATTTTTAGCAGATTTAAACATTGATTTGTTGTGGCCTTCATATTATTTCTCTTTAAAATACTGTGGAAAAAATATGTATTACATGTTTTTGGCTTATGTTAGTGAGTTAAGGTGAAAACTTTCTTAGCTCTGCATGAACCCAATGCACTGAACACTGTAAACACAAAAGTAAATAATGTAGCAGGTTGAAAAACAAACAAAAAATTGGCTCTTCCTCTGCTTTGCCCTGGGGGAATAATTTACACAAATGCACAAAAGGTTCAAAACATTGTCACTAGGGTAGCTGAATAAAGAATTCTTATAAATACATATGCATGCACACAAACCTAGGTGCTAAAAAAGCAAACTAAGAATGCTGTGAAGACAGCATGAATTGCTGACATTCTGGAATCTGGTAATTCCTCTTCTTCAAACCCTGCTTTGCCACAAGCTCATACACATATTTAAAGCTTTCCCATGTCCAGCGTAATTTATTCTAAGAAATCATGGATTGGGGTGATGGAAATATTCAGTTACTGTATTTGTAATGTTCCTCAGTAATCTCTCTTCTCTCCTCTGAGAACCCTGAGTTTTTCAAAAGTGAGGATAAATGGGCAAGTGTTAGGAGCCAATTTCAAGAGAAGCTATGGTCATTGGTGAGGTGAAGGTGACCTTACCATCCAAAGCACAGTGGATTACAAAGAGGAAGAAACAGATTTATACAGAAGGCTTACTGAATGCTTGGTAATAAATATGGTGCTGCTTAAGACAAACTGCTGAAAATGTACCTTTGTGCCACATCTGTTGGGATCTTCTCATTCCCCCTCCATTTCACAATAAGGAAAACTGTACGGTCAAAGACTCAGTTGTATAAAGATACTGACCCTTTGGAGGCCACATAACCTGTTCTCATGTTTTGAAGATCTCTGCTAAGCAGCAGAGACAATACTGCTCAAAATCAGCCACAGTGTGTTCAGGAATCATGTGAATATCCATTTACCCAACTTGCCTTCAATTTTTAGTTTTCACCATGATATAAATTACTACATCAGCAATTATTAGTAGCATTTGTGATTCCCTCACATGACATCCAAGCGTATACTTCTTTCAAATGCTATTTTCCTTTGCAACACCCTCTGATATTAATGTAAATTCTACCTAAAGCCATTGCACAATACTAGCAGAAACAGACAACATGTTATTCCACTTCTTTAACTGCTTTGCAGCCCATAGATGAAACCTATTTTTCCCTTACCCACTTTAAAATATTTTGTGATTTACCATGCACCTCTCAGCATGATTTCATTTTTCCACGTAGTCTCACTTACAAGACCAAACTCCAATCAGATATTAAGATAAACATTGCCAATGATTAGTTTGTAGGGTTAGTCCTAACTCTGGTCTCATACTGTATTCCTGCATGTGCCCCAACAATATAAATCATACAAATAAATAAGAAGTTTGGCACTTTTGAGGGACAGAGCTTGTTACCAAAGCTTTCAGTACTGATGTAATGAAGGCCTTACCTCTAGCTGGTGCCAAAGATGAGACCAGACTTCCCTTTTCATACAGGATACCCTCACAGAAATGCCACGCTCCTTATCAAAGCGACTCTTTAGTGCCACAGAATACTAACATTTCTACAGAAGTGATTACAGTTTTGGCTGAGTGGAAGCCTAGGTGCAATGCTGATTCCAGTTGCATTTAACAGTGTTTGACAGCAACTAAGCCCAAGGATGAATCAAAGTTGACGTATTTAGAACAAAGTAGTGGAGCACTTGACTAAGCCAATAAACGGTTCCAGCTGGGACTTGTCCTGTGCTTGGTGATGAGGACATTGGGGGCAGTTTCTGTAGCCAATAACTTTAGCTAAAGATATTTGATATTTACAAGAAATGGGAAATATTTCCTATCAATTTTTTTTTAAATACAGATTATTTTTTTTTCTCTTCTGTTTTTTATTTTATCTCACCCCTTCAAATGTGTGCTAAGACCAGCTTGTTTTCTATGCTCAGCTTCAGCATGGTTCTGATTGAGAGTTTCAATCATTAAATGCAAAATAAACCATGATACAAAGTTTGTAATTGAAAGAATTTGTAGAACATGTTTGTGAAAGATGGATGGAGAAGACAAAATATTGGTCACTCTTTCAATCTACACGTAACATTGAGGGTAGTTTCCTAGACACAAGGAAAAAGAAAAACAAACATCCTACTGGAATTTTAAATAGTCTTAGGACGGGTAACTGACTTTTTGATGTTAATAAGAAAATTCTGTGACGAACATAACCTGTAAATATTTAATCAGAGTTATACCATATCCCATTCTGTTTATATTCTTTCTTCTCACTGGAACCAGACCACGTTTAACCACTAGCAGAGTACAACAAAATATTTAGAACCCACATTCTGTTATGAAAATTGCATGTTAGCCCTTCTCCTGTATTATATACACTGAAATGTAACTTCTAACTTTTTTTTTTCCACATGTATAGTGTAGTACAAACAGAATAGGAATATGTAGTTTCAAGCATTAGGCAAGATAGGTTGGGGTAGTGGGAGAGATTAATGAAAATTTTCCCTATGCCACAATTATAACCATGGGTATCTCATCACTACCAAATGCCAATAAAATAACATTCCTCTGCCTTTGTTCTCTCTTTAGGTTCAGTGGTGTACCAGCTTTGAAAAAGTTGACGTATTAGGTGGTTTTTTGTTTCATTTCTGAAAACAATGACATTTTGTAAAGCATAAAAACATCATTCTCTGTTTTCAATGTCTTCTTGTACTGATTATGAAATCTGTATTCAGATAGGCAATGTTTTGCACAAACATTTTCTTTCACCTAATTCATACTAATCTGCTTTCTACATGCAGTCTCACTACATATATATCACCTAAATTCCCTATTTTTTTCTCTGGCCCTGCAAGAGATTATTATTATTACTTTTATTATTATTGTCATTGTTTCGTTCCTTCTCCCCAGATTCCAAATGAACTACAGAGCAGTAAAGAATAATGCAGCTTTTCTGAAGACCAAAATCTAGTTTATCTAACATCATGTACTTGATGTTCCAGTTTTCAGCCAGATTCTCCTCAGCATTGTTTTGTCTTCCTCTATCTTCATACTTCCCCATGGGTGTCCTGCCATATTTATCAGCTAACCAGCTTTAACTTAAACAATAGCACCAAAACAAGTATAAGAGTCAAACAAGAAGCACTGGGGGTTTTTCCCCTTGAAATATCTGTTAAGTTTTATCTCTTACATTTGTAAGATTTGGTTACTTCTATAGAAATCTTTCTGGTTTTCAAATGTGGACCAAGAACAAACTATTTTTCCATTTGCAGTTAGGTCATGGGATTTCAGATGACAATAGAGATGCAGCTACTAGCAGCAGGGAAAGAGCTCACTGTCACGTCTTAAGTACCAATTGCTTGGAGAGGTGATCAAGGTAGATGGCACCTATTGAGAGGCTCTGCCACTCATTGATCCTCAGCCTGAATCATGGGATGTTGGAAGCGCTCCCTGTTGCCATCAAGTATAGCAGAGTGGAGAGGTACAAGCCTATGCGTGACGTGGTACTTGCCCTGTGCTGCTGCCTGTGCATCAGCAAACACCAAAGGCTACTGTCCTACCATGACTCTCTGAAAATCTGTGTAAGTGGCATTACGACAGCTACTGCATCACTGGCTGCAGCAAGATGGATTTGGTCCTATATCTTCCCTGCTGAAAAATTTCCAACAGCAAAATTGCAGAGCTGCTGGACAAAAAGTAACTGCAGAAAACTTTCCACCCATTACCCTCCAGTTTAGCCATTCCACTGGGTCTTCACCAGTGAGATAATAAGCTTTGTTACTAACTATGCTTACGTGCAAGCCATTGCACAATGCAGACTGACCAAACCACAGATTATAGGAGCACTGTGTAAAGACATCTTGCTCTAAGCCTCTGTGCTCCATAAATTTAAGACTATGTGGACACCGAGAGAAAAGAGCCTTAAGTCACTGAAAGAATCTTGAAAACTACTGACGTGGATCCCTCTAAAATGCTAATTGCTTTTGATTCAAATAAAAGACTGAGTAGAAAGTACACATTAGGAAGGGATTCTTCCTAACCCTATTTCTTGTTTCCTTCTCTACCACTACATCTATAGTTACAAGAGCAGTATCTTGGTCACACTTCACAAATTTTTTCAAACTATGAACACCAGGAGGAATAACAGCAAAAATGTCACAACACTTTCTACCAACAGGTGATCACTCCTGAGAGCATAGTCTTCGTTCAATCTAGCTGAAGCTTTTACCACTTCAGGGAAGGAATGAGAAAGCAAGGCTGCTGCAGGAAAAAAAATTAGCCATCATATTTTATAGTAGAATGCTANTTCTCCCCGCTTGCCTTGCTGACGGAAGTTTTGGTGGGGGGCGAGGGGAGTGATAGAGGGACTAGGGGTGGGCACCGGGCACCCAGCCAAGGTAAACCCACCACAGGTACTTTTTTAATCAGTCATTTCCTTCCACTTGCTGAGCACACATACATGGTGCAGATCCTGAGGTGGGGATTTCAGTCAGTGAAGTGGTCTGAAGAAAGTTGTCTTTCTGAGACCAGAGCCAAATAAACTTTGATGGTAATGGCTTTAGTAAGATTTTGTTTGGGCTTGACCTGTTAAAGACTTGATGGATTTTCTATAATACTTTATCTGACATATTTTCAATATACTTTTACCTACTCAGAAGCATGCATTGGTAATTACAAATCTGAGGATGGCTCTGCTTCAAATGAATCCAGCTTTCCCTACCAAGCTGAAATATTATCTCCATTAAACAAGTGTTCAGCATCACAATACAACATTTCTCCAATTAAATTGAAATGTGTTCTATAGTGCATAATAATTTGAGGACTAAAAGTGTGAATACTTCTAAATGTGGCATATAATTTTCTAATACAGGATACTTTTCAAATACGGTCTCCTGCTGAAAGAGTTCATTGTATCTAAAAAGTAGAAACCTGTCAATAATACCCATGTGTCCTATAAAATGTTTTCATTTCTTTCATGGTATGTTATGCTTCATCAGTTTCCTTAATCCTAGCTGCAGTTCACGTTGCCATGCTGAAACAGCTCACTGAGCAGTAATTTATCTCTTGACTGTGGCATAACAACCACAAATACAGGTTATTCTGGGAGCGAGGATTTGCATTGCATAAACTGCATTTTTAAAATCATTTTCAAATGAGATTAATTCATGATAGGGAAATTATTCCTCTATTTTTAGATCTGGTTTCCAAGACACTTGAGGCTGACTCTTGAGTGTTTTGTTGGGTATCGGGCAGAATCTTCATTTGAGGATTAGGGATTTCTGTAAAAACGAAATGATATCGCAAGAGAAATGAGAAGATGTTTCCCCCATTTACTTTAATACCTATTTAAAATTGGCATTGGGAAGATAATGACAGATTGCATTTCAGCTGAATTTTTCAGCTGTGCACTAGATGACTTGTATTTCTTTTCAATTAAGCTGACTGCTTTACCGTGGTAGGAGATTACTTCTCCCGCATGCTGAAAAGATATTAACAATTAAAATGGAGGGGGGAGCAAGTAGCAGAGGATTATTGCAGTTTTCTTTGCCAAATGACAAGGGTTTCTCTTTGTAAGTATCTTGTTTTAATGTTTGCTATTAAGCGAGGATGGTATGCATTGAGTAGATACAATTATTACAAGAAAGTATGGGTTTTTTACAAATGTAAATATTTACATAACGGCGGTGCTTAAATAGCTTGGCCTCACGTATCAGAAGGGAGCGAAGTTCTCTTCAGGCGTAACGCTGTGTGAAATGCATTTCTCAAGCTTTCAAGGCCCAGATAAAGTAAACACTTTTCCTCCTGCTTCTTTCCCCAAAGAAGGGGAGTAAACCAAGGGACGCACGAGTGCTCCCCTCCAAAGAGAAGCTGGGGGGTGTTGCAGGGGGGCACAGGTGCCTCTACAGCCCCAGCCACCCACCAGCAACACCTTCCTCTTCCTCTTCTCAGGGCAAACCTCACCCAAGTTCCTTTTACCATGTCTCTGCAGTACAGAGGTACCCTGGTGGCTTTCTTACAAATTATTATTGATTTTGTCAATGGGAATAAAACTCAGTAATAATAATAGCAAAACCCCACTTTAGGTACTATGCAATTAACAAAACTCTCTTCTCTAAACTGCCCTCCTGAGAGAGCAGGCAGAGATAATGTAGAGATCAGTGGGATCCTGTAACTTTTATGTTCTCTCAAAACAACTCCTTGCCTTTTTTTAATTTCTTTTCATTACTAAAGTGTTTTATAATGTAGATTGCAGAGGTATCCTACATTGCCAGCGCCTCTTAAGAACCTCTGTGTATCTGTGAAACACTGGCTTACCTTGATCAGCTCTGTTTCCATCCTGCTGATTATTTCATACAGGCTTATATTAATCCAAACCAATATTAATTTACTAAACATCTCAGCAAACAAATGAACATGTAGCAATCATAATTCCATTTCCATCACAACAGGTAGTGGCACAGCTGGCTCCAAGTGATGTTCATTGTTATCCCAACTCCACACACCTAAATCCCTTTGTTATAATTTATGTCTAGATTATGTCTATATGAGTTTGGGGTTGTGGGGGTTTTGTAAAAAAAGAAAAATAGAGCTGTATTGAGGGATGTGTTAAGTCAATAAAGTTCATTTTGCTTTTGGACAAAAGTACAAACTATTTTTTTTTCAGACTTATCAGAACCACTCATAACCTTGATGCAGTACATAGACATAGTGGCTTTTTTTTTTTTTCAAAGCTAACCCAGTCCAGCACTATTAACTTGCTATGGTACAATTATTCCTACAGAATCTTCTGAATTATTATCTAGTAACAGTATTCACACCTTTTTTTGTTAATGCATATTTGAAAACAATCTCTAGGATCCAGATCTTCAATTTCAGTAAAATTTCATAACGCAAGTCATCTTACATATATACCGATTACAAGTGTTTGAAAATGTAATTCTGGATTGAATTAACTGTAGAAGCAGCTCTGGTAAATTTTTCATTCATGTGGTCTCAGGATTGGCAAGTATAGTTAGATTCAAAATCTAAACACTCAAGTACAGATGACAATGTAGAGAAGACTATTTATGGCATTTTATCCTATATAACATCTTCAATAAATTCAGGAACAAACATTTTTTGTTCTACACCTTTTTCTTTCTTTTTTTTTTTTGAGAGAGAAAGAAATTCTACTAGTAGCAGAGAATTCTGAAATGAAAAATGTCTTCATATCTACACATATGCACACATATATACAGACAATTTCATATTTATATTAGTCACATATCTGTAGCTCAATCTTTCCACATCCTTTTTAGACTAGTATAACTCCGCTAACTTCAGAGCAGCTATTCCTGATTTATATCAGAGCTGACACTCATCAGCCTGTTTTCATCTTTTAAGCGGAAAGGTTCTGGATCAAAACCATGCTGGGTAAAGATCTCAATCTTTTTTTACAGTTGTCTTGATCAATTTGAGTATTTCCTATTTATGTGGGGGTTTATTTCATAAAACACAACTGAATTTTTGGATGTCAAAGAGAAGGGATACACAAAGTGTGTAGGCAGAATGGATTTGAGACAAAACTCCTCAATTCTCATATGAAGCCAAAATGGACCAAATAAAATGCTCTCTGAAAGTGCTTGTGAAATGTACTTATGAAATAGGCTTAGCAACAAACTGCCCTGCGTGGTGCTTATGACAGCAATTACTATTAACCATCTGAACAGGCGTATGTTGTGATAAAAGCTGCAGTTAAAAAGCAAGGTGAGGGGTCAGTACATGTGAATCAGGTTTCTGCTTTTGTCAGGTTTGTCACTGAATTAGATGCTTTGAACCTGCTAATAGTAATTAATGGCTATTCATTATATTTCATAACAGTTACATGTCTATACGTAGATATAATTTGTGCTTTAACAGTAATTCTCTTGGCCATGGAAAGCATTTTGTCCTTCTCCCATCTCTTCTTCAATGTGTTTGAACCCAGGACCCCAGGGATCAGCATCCTGGAGAAGCCCATTATTGACTTCTCTGCTGAGATGACCAGAGTTGCAAAACAACATTAATTTCAGAGTGCCAGCTGCAGTTTGGGTTTTTTACTACTGTAAACACACAAAGATTTCTGTGGACTCCCCCAAGAAGGCTCCTGCATATCCTCATTGGGCAAATTGTTTAATTTTGTTGGGTTTTTTAGTGTATTTGTAATGGGTAGGACTGCTTCTGTATTGGTAAAAAGTTCTACATTTATGCCAATTAAATTGAGCTAATATTCTTTTTCCTTCAGTCCTAGAAAAAGAATAATTATTTATTCATAATAAAGAAGTGAACTTGTGCTCAATTTTATTTAAGTAATAGAAGTTATAATGGTGTGAATTCAAGAAATCTGTTAGGATCTGAGACATTAACTAATGGACCATTGCTGTGCAGAAAGCTGGTAATCATTCACAGTAATCATCCAATCATGCAGTAATNTATATGTGTGTGTAGGGTTTTTTTTCAGATAAGAACAGGTTTGAGACTGTAATGGCGATGGATTTTTTTTGGTTTTCGTTTGTTGTACTTTTTTCCCCTAGAACAATAAAAATACTTTTGGACCATATTTACAAGGAGCCTCTATGTGAACTGTTCCAATTATATGCAGGAACTCATGGAGACAATATGTTTGTCCCCTTGCTCTACTGCTAGAAAGAGGACATCTTATATAGATCACTCTTTGGTTTCC
>VYZX01021447.1:6097-18701 GCA_013401335.1 Brachypteracias leptosomus | reverse complement strand
AAAGGTTTCAAACAGAGCTTTAAAATATCATGGCTTTTTCAGCACCAAAACTTAGCCACCTTCTTGTTTCCCTAAGACTGTATGTAATAACTCAGAAGAACAAAAATTCAGAGCATTAGCCAAGTTCAGTGTAGGTAAAACTTCCAGGGAAAATGGACACATTCAGAAATCTGCTTCGCAGCAAACAAAGTTTTTCTTACTGATTGTCCATGGAGCTCAGCTGGGGACAATAAAATGCAATATTTTAGATTTGCTCTTGAGAATCCTGAGAATCTGCTAAGTCGCTTTGTTCAAATGTTTTCCTCTTTGTAAATGTCACAGCCGACTTATTAAATGTTTATCTATTGTAAAGTTACACTGAAACAAAACCCATATTTAAAAATTTATCCTTTAATTTGTGAAGAATCTTCCAGCACTGGAGCCTTTTCTCCACACTTGTCCTTGCTAAATACTGACTTTATGCTACTGTTATTGCAAAGGGTGAAAGATGCTTGCTAGCAACATCATGCAAGCTATTCATATGTTGAGGCTGTTTTCTTTTTTGTTTGTTTTGGGGAGTTTTAAGAGAAAGAAAAAAAACCCAAACAACAACTGAACCACTGATCAGAATGAGATGGACAGTGTATTATGTCCAGCCTAAACCATGGCAATGAGTAACTTGCTTCAAGGAAGTTATAACTCTTGAAAGAAGATAGCTATAAGAAAATGCTAGGACTTTAAATAAAGCTAAGTACTTTAATTTCACACTGTTCTACTATAGGAAGCGATAACTTCACATATTCTAAGAATCAATTTAAAGTCACTTAAAGAATTTTAAAATATATCTCCAATATATTGCAAAAACCTTGAAACATCTGCAATAGGCTTGGATAGAATCATAGAACTGTCAGGGTTGGAAGGGACCTTAAAGATCATCTAGTTCCAACCCCCCTGCCATGCACAGGGACGCCTCCCACTAGAATGCAGCAATTCCAGTACTATCTTCTCCAAAAGGCAGCAGGAACTGTGGTTACTGAAAATCAAAGAGCAAGTCATAACATCAGTTCTTTGGCCAACATTGTCCCTCCATGCTTCCAGTGCACTGCTTTACAGATCCAAAACTTTCATCACCAGTAAGTATTATCAAAGTATTTGATGTGCTGGAACTATAAAAATCCACGTGTCAAAGAGCAGCGATTCTTAAATTAGGTGAACAGTAGTATTTAATCTTTAAAAGGAAAATTGATCCTTTCTAGACTGTAATCAGTCCATTCCCAAATTAACAGGCAGAGAATATAAAACATGTCTTTTCCTATTTAAACTACATGGTGACTCTCAGTATGCCATCCCATGGAACTTAAAGATAGGTATTTCAAGCTGTCACCTTCTACAGCCCTGGGAGAGACTCACAAGTTTATTTGGTTGCACAGGGGAAACTGGAAAAATAAAACATCCTCTTAGTTTCATTTAGATTTAAACCCCCGACATATACGTTTTAAGGGAAAAACACAACTAGCTCTTATGGGCTACTGCCTCTTGCAAAACCAGGATAGGAGGACTTGGCAACAGCATTGTTAGCAGTTCCCCATCCTGCGACAGGACAAGGCTTGACCACGCAAATAAAGGTTGTCTCATTGACTGAATTTCTTTCTCTGCAGATGGGGCATCTAATGACTCAAGAACGTCAAACCTCTGACCTTCCAGAACTTATTATGAGATGCTCCTTTATAGACTTCCCCTCTTCAGTAGCCCCCACTCAACTTACAGACGGTCCCTCTGCCAGCAGAAGTTCAGCAAGGAACACCCAGTCATGACTGCCTGGTAGCAGACTTGGGTTCTACAATGAAGATGATGATGATGACAACAACATCTTTACAGAGCAGGGACTACAGGGAAGCATCATGAGGTCATGTCTACAGGGTTCCTGTGGTCCACAGTGGAGTAGCCACAAAACTGCACTGGGGAGCATTTCTCTGAGAAAGCAAGGCTGTGGGTTAACCCACCTTCTCCTGAGAGAACACACCTCTTTCCAGTCAAAAATCTTTCTTGAGAGGTCACTGAAGAGCTCAGGTTACTACCTAATGGAGTCATTTTCACTGTTCTTGACTTTTAGCATGTAAATTTGCATAAATGAAAGTCCTGCCTGGCCAAAAGGGCAATAGTAATGAAATCTCCTAACCCAAGAGTAGAGAAGGAAGATTGGAGATGCAGTCCAATATAACTTGGTTTGAGAATGCTTTTACCTGTCTGAATGTGGGCATGTTTTAACGTGACTGCCCTCAAAATTAACTGGTATTACTCATCTCCCCATATTTTCTGTTGAAAATGAGAAATCACCATGCAGTTAGTCAACAAGAAATACTTTAAAAGGTTTTTCTGTATGAGGCTGATTGTGTTTAGAATGCGTAGCTAAAATTGTTCATGTAAATTATGAACTAGATATTGGTTTAAAACAGGCTTTGTTTAATGTGTTTTAATGGAAAATAATCAGGGCAGTATATATAGTATTTTTCCATTAAAGAATGCTGCAAGCATAAAAATATTTTATAGTATATCATAAACAGTTTGTGTTTACAATACCTTTCCATTAAACATATCTCTGTTGTAGAAGCTGTTTTTAAAATCAAACAGTAAACAGTTTTCAGTATAGATTGTATTTCCATTAACAGTCTCTGCATAAGGGAAGCTTTTTTTTTAATCTAGTGATTGTGGAGTCTCAGAGGTGATGTGCTTTATTTAAGATCACATCCTTACCACAACAGGGAACAGAAGCCAGACCTCCACAATTCCAGTGAAGGTCTAGTAGAGCCCCATATGCTATTTGACATGTAAAATTTTGGTCTGAGGGACTAAATTCTTTTTTTCTGCATGAGACATTTGAGATGGCAACTGCTGTATTCTCTGCTTTGTTTGTTTTTTGCTGGTACTGGCAATAGTTGTATCATAGTCTTCTGCCCTTTTAGGAGTCTGAGCACAAAGATTACAGATTTACACACAGCCAACAGGGAATGCCTTTAAATGGACTTCATTTATGCTCTTACAGATCACTCAAATGCAGTAATTTTTGTAAATATCCAATTGTGTTAGAACTGCACTTATTTTTCCACCTTATAAATAAAGATTAATGTTTGGGGCTTTTTTATTCTAGATCACAAGACCACAACAATCTTTTTCTGAAACATTCATGATTTCAAATCAAATACATTGCCAGAGGTAGCTATTATGTGGGTGGCTCTATAAGGGTTCCTTCACTCCACTCAAAAACAGGCAGGGGACAGAGATGCATTGCAACACTACAAGATCCAGGAATTGATTCAGAGCTCATTTACACTTCTATAAATCAAAGGATTTCATTTGAGTCATCTTGCTATAATGATTATAAGCCATCAGGAATTAATGCAAAAAGCTAATACTTGTATCAAGAATGTGAAAAATATTTTCCAATTTGCATTTTGTTACTGTGTTATGATATTTACATGCTAAGAAGTGTATATTATACATAGTATTAATCCCTTTAAATCAATGTAATATTCAGTGCAACTACATTATTGTAATATTATGGTTAAGAATTTAAACACATAAATGCCAAAAAACTCTAAAGCTGTTCCCACAGCAGACATAACTCAGTCACTTATAAATCTTAATGTAACCGGAGTATTAAAAATATGAAAGTTAATTCATTAAAACAGGCTTTTTGGAAGATACAACATCTTTTCACTGATTGTTCCAATGACTTATAAGCATTTTGCTGTTCAGTAGCCACTCAGAGCCAAGCAATCTCAAATGAATTCCTGCTTCATCCAGGTCTTGTACAGCTCCTACAGCAGCACAATATCACTGCTCAGAATGCCTTCAGACTGTTCATTTGTGAGCAAAAGCAGTTATTCTGGGTAACGCCAAGGTTTTGATGAGGAATATACAACTGGCTTCAATTAATACATGCTTCTTCACCAAAAGCCACATTGGGTGGGGCTTTGAGCAACACGATCTAGTGAAAAGCGTCCCTGTCCATGGCAGGGAGTTTGGAACTAGATTAGGTCCCTTCCAACCCAAACCATTATATGATTCTATGATTTCTCTTGTTTAATTTTCTTGGTCTCCTCTCAGTCATCCCCTACCCAGAGGAATAAAGTGTTGAGCTATTTCAGAAGCCAGGCACTGGATGTTAACAGTAGTTCTGCTGCTTCCACCACCACTGTCAGTTTGGGGGGACACTCAATCATTCTCAGAAAAGGACATGGGATAACAAGTAACACTGAAGACTACAGATTATTCAACCCCTTCCTTTGTCTGTCACTACTTTTCTTTAAGATTTGCCTGCCAATTATTTTTGCCCAATATTTGCTTTAGCTGAGGTAGGCATGCATTCTTCTCTAGGGTCCTTTATCCAGACCAAAGAGAATGTCACACTGAGAAAGATAATTTCACTAATGTGTCATGCATGTTTGTCAACTTTATATATATGTATATATTCATATATTTAAAATATGTATTCATTCTGTAAGCTTTAACATTCACACTTGTCAGTTCAAAAAGTGGTCACTTTCCCAAATAATTAATCGGGTAATAAATAATAATGAAGCACATACCCCAAAATAAGGACAAAACATGGAGCAAGTACATTAAATGATCCATGGCCATGCCTCACCTTCTGCAGTGAAGTAGCATGTGGTAGGTTTTTATTGATCGATTGATATCTTTATTCCTGGGTGTACAAAGGAGATGTGAGAAAAAGAGGACCTTACAAGACCTATAAGTATAACACATGTAGAAGTACATACTGCATCTATCAAATTCTGTTTGGCTGCTACTCTTGGGAAACATTTAGAGTAGGTGATGAGGGCATTCATGCTTCTGCACTGGTAAGGAAAATAATGTCCAGTTATTAAAGCCTCCTTCCAGCTTTAACTATGAATCTGACATCTGTGTCAAGAAGAAGTAGAACAGTGAGAACCTGTTATAATGAAATATTTGATTGGTTCACTGGAGCTATGCAAGAGAAGAAAAGTTTAAAAACAAGTGGAGGTTCTTATTAATAACTAGCTAAAATATAACCAGAAGATACAGTAACACTTCTGGAGAATTTAAAAAACAGTTTAGAAACAAATCATAGACTGTGAAGTAAAGAAAGGCCAGTTAAATATCTGTTATTTAATTAGGCTTATCCTCATAAGCAGTCATATTTAAATTGTTGTAGGAAATACTGTATGGTTGCAAAACAGGAAAACAATCTACATATGTACAATTCTATGACACATTACAGCTTGTTGCCATACCCACAATCCTATGGAGTTAGTAGCAGTAAGATAACTAACAGTAAGATAGATAGTAGACATTTCTTCTATAGGGAACAATCATCTTTAACTGAAACCTTTAACATATTGCTAATGGCTCTATTCTAATTAGTATGTGCATGTGCAACTAGCACAATTTTTTGCATAACCTATATAATTGGTAGTGTGCCTCTTCCTACTTAAATAATTCTTTAAAGTATAATAAACACCCAACACTCAATTTTAAACTGGCTTCATGAACAAGTTTGAAATAACTTGGAAGCACACTGAAGACATTAAAACCTAAAGTTAATTACTCATCCTATTAACAGCAAATGTTGCCTTGAATTGAAAATACATTTATTCACCATGTATCTAAGGCCAAATTACTTGTATCTGCACAGGAACTCACCAAAGTACCTTCTGTACCTCTCTCTACTATTTGCTAAAAACTCTAGTGTAAGGAACAAATGTTTTGAAGTCATAAACAAGGGTAATTGATCAGCTGTGTGAAACAGGCTCATACATGAAAACACATAAAGTGGCAAGTGAGGGACATAACAGGAAATCTAGACTTTCAGGCTGATGTGATCAGATCACATGCAGCCGACAGGTGACAGGGTTAACCCATCAGATCATGTGTGTGTTTGATTGCAGCACACCCACCCAGCGTCTTCCACATTCAGAAACTCTCTGTATCCTAACCCTACACTAATGCCCATGCCTAGCCTAAAAAACCCTACGAATTAACCATATACTACTTGGATATACTTTGAAAAAGCAAATCCTGACTGTAAATGAAGAGTTTGAGTGTTCAAATCAATGTTGAAAAGTATTGCTTAGAGATAAAGAGCTCTGATATGCACTTTAATATCAGGATTTCTATATTTCTACCACAAGCATTGTTTGTGTACACTCTTATACCCTACAGGGCCCTTCTCTACTTGGATAGGAACGGTTTATCACACTTGTCACAGACATAAGTCTATATATATATGTAAGCAAACCTCTTAAAGACTAAAGGACAAAGGAAAGCTGAGACAATAGCCACTAATTAAAAGAAATAAGTAGTATAAGTGATTATTGTAATCCTTCCTAGGCACACGGCATGGAAAGGACCTTTTCCTCAAACAGCTTCCATTTGATCTTGTGTAAGTTGACCATTGATGCAAGAAAACTGTGCTGCTAAAAGAAAGCTTAGTAGTTGTGATCCAGAGCCCAGGGAATGCTGTACCCATGTTTATTCTACTCAAGGGAAGACATGGTTTGACTTTCAGAGAGAACGTAAAATTTGTATCGTAAGCATTTCCAATATTCTATGTTGATTCTAAACTTTATGACTAATATCCCTTGAGTAGGTTAAGTGAGCACACAACCAACTTTAATGTTCATACAAGCACTTAGCTTGTGGGATCGTTCTCTAGGTCAGCCACACTCTGAAAGCCAATTGATTGTATATATTTTAGTACACATCTGAAAATACCTTTAGAGCTACTGCAGCTTCAAAGGGTTATTACTGTACTTTAAAAAGACACTTCCTTTACCTTGGAAAGGTTTTGGGCAAGAGGGAATTCCTTTTGGGAGGGTCAGGAATTAATTAGAATTACTCTATGAATAGGAATTTTATACCACAAAACCCAGCAGGCTTGAAACTTAATGCCCCAGAAGCAGAAGGCACATGCTTGAACTGTTATGAGAGTCTTTGTTGGCATAATTTCTAGGCAGAATCTTAGCCATTAAAAAGGCCCTTTTAATAATTTTCAATATAGAAACATATGGCAAGTGATTATATTCATGTCTGAAAGTACATACTTAAACAAAATTATGTTCTTTTTAGACAGGCTAGTTATAAATCATTAGAATCGTTAGATAAAAATAAAAAGTTGATTTACTATTTCTTTGTGTTATGAATGTATACAAACAATCTTTTTCATCTTGTCATTTTATGCTTTATTATCATATTTCTTTCCATTTTTAAGTATCTATCTTGTTCTGTCCAGTCTGGGACTTCCCCAGTGCCTGCTCCACGGCATCAGTGGTGACAGTGATGTAATTGCCATCTGAGGGGCTGGGTTTGATTTTAGTTCTATATATATTTTATTTTATTATTATTATTTTCATTACAGCTGCCTTAGTTTTCCAATCTGTAAGTCTCTATCCCTCATTCTCTTTCTTTTCTCTTTTGTGAAGGGAAAGGCATTAATACACAACATCATTTGCCTAGTGGTTGGCCCAGCCCTCCTTGACAGTATCCTACCAAAACACTTCGATCAGAACCCTGGCTGGACAATTTGGTTTGTTGAAAAAACAAAGCAAACAACAAAATCCAAACCCCACAACAATCAACAGCTGTCCGGCACTTTATTATCTTGCAATAGCCCCCACACACCTGAAGGTTCCTGCTCATGCAGATTGCAGCTGTGAAAATAGCTTGAAGTCAAAAAAAAAAAATCCTGTTTTCCTAGGAAAGAGACTGAAAATTCAAGCTGCTTGCAACTCACCATCCTGACAAAACCTCTTATTTCTATGTTCACACCCAGCCATGCGCAGAGTCATTTGCTGCTGCAGAGAACAAGAAAAAGCAGAGCTGGCACAGAAGGGGAGCAGAGCTGGCACAGAAGGGGAGCAGAGCTCACAACCAACCTAAACCAACACACTACCCCAAGAGTAAACATTTTCTGGAGGCTCCATTCTGCACTGCACCACAGGAGGGACAGTATCTCCTACATGGCCTGGTGTCCGTTGCCCAATCACTAGACCACTTGTTTTCTCATTTATGTAAATTAGTGAATTAATATGATTAAATTGGCTTTGTAGAAACTAGGGATTTATATTACTGATGAGCACTTCTGTGGGGGTTTTTGTCCAGAAGAGGGAACACAGACAATAGATTGTTTTGCTCAGACTATGACGTCCATAGACAAGCACGTTTGCACTTTTAAACATAGAAAAGATTACAGGCTAATGTATCATTTATCACAAAGTGCACACAAAAGGCACTGTAGAATTTTTCATTTCTCTCTGAAAGAGACAGATTAGTTGTCAAAGGCCAACTTATCATTTATACCCCACAAAACCTTGTTACTTTTATGTTCTTGGGATCTAATTCCACACCATATTGGTGAGGGTGGCCATTGAGATACCTGCATGAACAGTCAGATATGTACAACCAGACTCTATCATTACTTCTTACCCAGTTTTCAGCTCACACAGACTCCTGCCAGTGATCTCTGCATGTGAAGAAACTTTATTTATAAATAATGCTTTTGTTTCATGGTAGAGACAGGGATGGATATTCCGAGCAGAAAAAGACACCCATGAAATTGCCTACCAGAGGATAAGTCCCCCCATCTCACAGGCTATATTTCATGCTGCCTATCAAAATACTTGTATTATCTGGTATCTCTGGGTTTGATACATTTGGTGCATAGATATTATAGGAAAAAAATGAACCTCTTAAAGATTATGGCAGTGCAGTTCTAGCAACTGAACCACAAATCCACTTCCAAAAACAGAAGGAAGAAGTAAGCCTACTCCCCCTCCCAAACACACACACAGGTGTCAGTATTAAAGTAATGCTACAGCTGCCGGGCTGAAATGAATTCTTTCTCCTTTGTATGGTCTTATTAACAGTAATGTGGTTTATAGCAGATGATCTTACTGCCACTCCAGAGAATATGTGTTTTATTGATGAAAAGAAGAGAAAGTCATTAGCAGTAATGCTGGTGAGGGTGCATATATTGGTAGCAGCAGAATGGAAAACACAAATAGAATATTAAATGCAACAACTAGCAGGAATGCAAAATTAGTCAAGTGCAAAGATGCAAGAGAAATCACTCAAAAAAAAAAGAGTCAGATAGTTCAAGTATTTATATGTAGTCCAGCCCTGCTAGCAACAGCCAACTCCCTATTACCTGGCATAATAGGGGACAGGAATGCTCCAGCTAATGAAAAATCCAAGATTATAGACATATTGCAGGGATCTAGATGGCTCTGTAGACTCATCAGGAATGAAGCAGGGCTCGTAAGCTGCGGTACAGATCTGTCCCTGCCTGACCCAGGCTGGTTCCCCATACGGCCACTGAATCCTCTGAGCTGTGCTCCTCGGCACTTTGCTCCAGCAGGATCTCATTACCCTGAGCACAGTGATGGTCCCAAGCTGGTGCTCTGAACTCCAATGGTATGGTGCCAGAGCTAATAAGCCTTCCCAGGAACGGAGCGTTGAGCTGTGTAGAGTGAAAACCACAGGACAAAACCAGCTCTGGCTTGCGGGGCTGTCACTGAGGTTCTGCTGGCTCAAGGCCCACTGTCTGCAGGACCATCTGGTGCTGCTGCACCCAGCTCCCTGGCCATGGAGAGGGCCTCTGCAGCTGCAGCACCCGTCTACCACCACCCAGAAAGCACCCGTAGCTAGCTGAGGATTAACTGCTCACTGCACTTCCTTCATATTGCAAAGCATGTACTATGTAATGTACGTTAACAAGAGAGGAGAGATACGTAAAGGATTAGTTCAGAAACTAAATATTTTCATATAGTCAGAGTAAGGGCATTTGGTTCCCATAATTTCTTACACCCACCATGCTTGTTGGACATGTAATTGTAGGTATGTAAGTCATCTCCCAATGTTTTGTGTGCCTAAAATATTTGTCAGCATACACAAAGCCTTACAGGACTTAGAATTCATTTTACTATATAAGAACATGTTTTCCTTTTTTTTTTAAAAAAAAAAAAAAAAGAAGATTGACAAATAAGCTAATAAAAAGACATATGAATACCCTTCTATTGAAATCTTACTACAATCTTCAGAAAAAAGACCCCAAAACTTCTGAATATCCCTTTTGCCTACTGAGTAAAACCTAAAGGACACATTTTCTTTAGATACTTAATACCTTCTTCCAAATTAAAGTGAAAGTGAAAGCTGAGCTGAGAGCAGAGATCTCAGAGGACTACTCTGCTGGTAGGCACTGGCTGGAGCTAATTAGTGTGTCCTGAAGCCGCTGGGCTGCCTCCTGGCCAGGATGGGCTGAGGGCACTGAAAGCTGCCTACCTCCACACCTGGGCTCAGCAGAGACCTCACACTTGGTGCTGTGCCTACCAGGAAACTACTGTGCATAGTGATCAACAGAAGTTAGAGCTGGACAGGAATTTTCCGCTGAAATCTATTCTTTGGTGATAAAAACCAAACCACGAGTCACTGTAAGAGCTACTGCCTCTCCTCCTGACCCAAAGCAAAAGCCAGACTTTTCATTTTCACAATCTCTTTGGCCTGGCAGGACATGATATTAACTGGTGTTGAAACCAGTGTATCAGGGAAAGAACTGAGGAACACATTTTAAAGCCTGCCATTCCATAAACCAATCCATGTATTTCATATATTCATTTAAAGCTATAACACATTTGTTTTACAGTGCATTTTATTGTATTTATTGAACTATAATTCACTTCTGTGTCTATCATATCTACATTAATAACATCATTAGGGTTGCAGCGATCTTATAAATATCTTATTAAACTTGCTGAGGCCAGAAAAATTCAACCTCCTGGCTGCTCAATCAAAACATGCATATCATCTAGCATAAGCATATTCCAAACTGGTATGTCAACATATCATAGTGACCAGAAGAATTACAAATAGGAACCAAAGACAACTGCAATGCCATTATTCTGCTCTACTCTGCTATTACACCTGCAACTAATCTGGGTGCTGTGGCCACCCCACAGCCCTGTGACAGAACACAGTCTCCACTGTCATCTCTATTGATGGTGGAAGGGAAGCCCATGAGCAAACCACAAGTCCTAGGTGCAATGCAGGTATAGCTTCTGAAATTATTTCTGCATGCACAGCTGAAAGTCTTAATATAGTCAGCACAGTTTCCACTAGCTGATTGATCTAGTGCCTTCCAATACTCTGTTTTTCTTTTTAAGTTGTATCACTTGCAGAAACAAGTTGTTGGGGTTTTTTTCAGCAAAATCTACCGCTTGATGTTGAAATGATGTTTGCTTCCTTCACTGTTATTTCATTAAACAGCAAATCATGGCAAGTTGTTCTCCCACCTATGTCCTGAAGAAAACTCCTTTCCTCTTTTATTGCATTCTGTCCCCCATGACCTTGTTGATCTAAGTTTCTCTTTAGAGAATTCTCTACACTAGTCCACACAGGTTGCTCCCTTAGTCCAGGGAGCCAAGAAAGGAGATGAGTTCACGAGATCTTTTAACTGCAACTCAGTGGGGCAATTCAGTACCGTAGAAAGTGCAATTTAATATTAAAATTGCTCACAAAATACATTTAATTATTTCCTTGTTAATTACTACTTCTTGAGCTCTTAACAAAATTGTATGAAATTTCAGTATTTCAAGTGCAGTATTTCAGATTTGGGAAAAAAAGAAAATCGGAATACTGCAATTTCCCACTAGTTGTAAATTGTGATTTTTATCTCAGCTGTAATCAAGATCATTTTGTTAAAACAAAACAAACCCAAAACCCCCAATCAATCCCAGTTCTTCCAAAAAACCCGGGGTTTTTTAAGGAAAACATTTGGGAATGATTAATCAATATGAAACATTCAAGACATTCAACCATATTGACTAAAGTTGCTTTGTTTTCATATTTATCTGCAAGTTGTTTGGGTTTTTTTAATAAGTACATTTCAGGACTTAGTTCGGTCCTATTTTGAATACATATAAGTTCCATTGGCTGAACATATGTTTTTTGCTGTGATAACTTAAGATTTTCCAAAACAAAGAATGCATTACTTATTAGCTACTATGCAAAATGACAAAAATTGGAAACCAGTAAACCAGATAAATGGTGAAGCACTGATTTAATGAGAAGCTACCTGTAGTTAGGTATAAACTAACAACTACAATTATTTTTTAATTACAACCTGTCTCTAGCACTGTAGATGTAAAGATCTTTGAATGCTGTTAATTCCCTTAGAACATTATAAGCACAGGCTAATCTCTGCTAAATAACTCCAAGATTCAAAAAACCCCAACAAAGCAGGTTTCAGTCCCATCTCAGAAAATATTTTCAGGAGTCTAAGATTCTGGAAATAGTTTTGGTTTCTTACCACATAGTTCATGACTTTTTTTCTTCCAAATTCTCACAGTCTCAACCTTGTTGTAGTATTTTGGAATAGATGTGTACAGCGAATTATATTGAATTTATGGCAGATAGCTGACTTGAGGTGTTTATGAAAGAGACATCCTACCTTCACCCAAATTTAGTGCTTCTAGGCATCTATACTTAGGCAGCTTAAGTGTTCTCCACTCTCCCCATTGGTAAACTAGTTTATTATTAAGAGATAACTCACATGGGTTTCTTTTTAGATGTAAAAACAAACAAAAAAACT
>VYZX01021439.1:0-12649 GCA_013401335.1 Brachypteracias leptosomus | reverse complement strand
ACATAATCATGTTCTCCAAATAGCAATTCCTTGCTATTAGCTCTCTAATCATTTATTTTCTATGATGTTTTTGACCTTAGTATCCTGAGTAACTCATAGTTACACTGTTTTCTATCTGAAAAATTCAAGATGCTAAAATAAATTCTGGTTTACACAGAAGTAATTCTGTTTTCTGAATATATAAGAAAACTGAGGCACGGGGAAGTTAAAACTAAAAAGTCTGGGCCAAATACAGGTGCTAAAATGAAATCCCTTGACTTCTAGTCATCCACCTGGATAAATCATGCAATTAAATCTGCATCTATTTTCTCAGTTCTCAGGTTTATCAGTGCTGCAGCATATTGCCACCTGAGAGAACTGTGTTAATACAGCTGGGGTTTCACTTCACCTGGGCAACAATGACATTCACAGAAGAGCTGTTCCATCTGCTGCACTAAGAATGCCATCTGTCCTTCCCTCATTTGCACTCCACACAGCAAAACATGTCTCAAAGGGACAAGGTATCCTTAAACAGTCCTTCGTGCTCAGATCTGATTGGTTATGATTTTCCAGGGTGGAATAGTGGAGACACTGAGGGTCAGCAAAGTAGGAGAAATACTCTCTCTTAGACACTTCTTAAACAGGGGTTCTGCCAATCTTAAAAATCCATTGCCCCATCCAATTCACCTCAATCCTTGTCTAAAAGGATTAAGTACCCATAAAAGATGGGACAGATAATGGGTAAGAATTATGAAACTTTCCCAGTATTAACTATATCTTAGTGAATTTTTTTTTCCCTAGAGCTATTTTTGCAGTTATTGCCCAGGTTATTTATCATTGCATAACACCCTTACGCTAGCATTAAGTGCTGTGTGTCAATTAATTGTTTTCGCCAAGAGTGAAAGATTTGCTATTAGTTTTTCCAATATTCTTAATTTTATTCTGCTGCTTGTTCTTTGCCCTCTTTTATCCTTTACTGAAAAATATATCTATCTTATTTTTGTCTTTCTTCTGCTCATTAATTCTTGCCATTAAGTTGTTTCTTCCAGAAATGCTACTCCTCAGTGCTCTCCCAATCTTTGTGAATTTTCCCACCTTTTGGTTTTTAATGATCCCACTGTTCCTGGGGGATACTGGTATACATCCTTAAATTTAGGAATCAAAAATAGTCCGCAAGTGGATTTGCTTAAAATAACCACACTTTCGTAAATTACTCTTTTGGAGAAAGAGCAGGTGGCCTGGCATAGAGCTAACTGGAATCACTGACCACTTCACAGTTAAAACCACTACACTTCATGCCAAATGCATGTACAGCTTATGTTCCTGTTTGGCTAGTGTGGAACATATTGCTTTACTGGCCCTGTAAATAATCTCAGCTCTAGAAAATGTCAGAAGTCTAGCTGTGAAATGGTATATTAGCTGCTGACTTCCTCCAGCTGATGCAGGGTACATCCTATCTCATTATCTCAATGTAAGGTGTGGAAGTAAATGTAGAGAGGAAGACAGTTTCTCGGCTAGCTGCAGAAGGCTGAATTATCAGGCAGAGACTATTTCTGTATCTGTAACATGTCAAATGAGTTATATCAGGCCTTGTGAATCCTGAAATATTTCTTTAAAAGATTTACTGATTTCCCTGATAATTCCCCAAATTGTCTCATAGAAAACTGTAAGTAGCCATCTGTATGTGAGTCCATTCCACAGCAACACAATTCTGCTCAAGGAATCACCTTCAAACTCTTAAATACAGGCATGTATATTTTAATATATTTTTTATCAATATAAAAAGAATACATGGCTCAGAAAAATACCTTTTCCCAAGGGTAATTACTCAGATTCTCTCACAGCAAACATGCTAGCTCGGCTTCTATGCCACTTCTATACCATTTTATAGAGTGTATGTACCTGAAAGGCTGAGGATTGAAGGTTTTTTCTATTCTCCTCTAAAAAAAAACTGTCAAAGGACATTGTATGAAAATCTGGTTTATAGAAAGCTATGGAAGACTCAAGGAATTCTGACCTGAATAAGTCTTGGAGGCTTTTAATAGCACAAATATTGACAGTGGAAATAGTAAAAATTTGGCATCATTTCATAGTTAAAGAAATTAAGCTTTGGAAGAGAATTTCACTTAGAAAGGTATGACTCAAGCAAGCAATAAAGGGCCTGCTAGACACACCATGCTCTCTGAGATATTTGAATATAGGATCAGAAGCTAAAGATTAAATTCTGCTTGCTTCACAGATGTAAACAGCTCCTTTACATTAATTTTTAATTTATTATAAAGAGAAGGGGGTGGGAAGGAAGAGGAAAAGTTGGCCTACATGCATACAGAGCATGATCACTGCAAATATATTACACTAAATGTTGACAATTAATAAATGAAAAAACCCTTATTTAAAACAGATATAAATATCAGGTTTCTAATACAGTAAGTCTTGTCACTTAAATTTAAAAGGAAATTGCAACGAAGGCACTGATGCACAGAATTTACCAGACAACTAATTTTACATTATTTAGTGCTACTAATTACCATTTTCTGCTTTCTGGAGACAAAACTTCAGAACCATTCCCTGAAACAAATCCTAGTGTTAATTTGATTTGGAAAATATGATTATTATCTGCTGCCAGTATCTGAAGTGGGAGAGGTAGAGTGAAGAAACTGGTATCAGTCTTAACTTGAGAGAAGCTTCGCTGAAAAGCAACAACCATTCAGACTTGTAGCCTTTCCTGTAAAAACAGGCAGCTTTCAGTAAGTTGGGACTGTAACACGATTTAGAAGCTGATCTTTGTGTGGCAGAGGCTCCTGCTCACTTCAGAGCTGCTGTGAATCCTTTGTCTTTTAAAGAAAAAGCAAAGTTTTGAGGAGACCCTGCTGCAGCTGACTCTTGGCTTTTGCCGAGTTCTCAGCCCAGCAGGACTTGGATAATCCTTCCACTTCAGGGGGCAGCTTGATTTTTCTTGCTGGAGTATAATTTCACATTCCCTGATTATCACCAAACTGGCTTTACAGTTGTGCCAGTTCTCATCAGTGGCTCCTGACCTACAATGATATATTCAGATGCCTGCAGGGACAAAGATGGAACAATGGGAGCAGACTTAAGAGGCAGTATGGTGTATCATTACATATCCTCTGCTTTGGGCAACATCTTTTGATTTATGTGGCATTCTTAATAAGCAACACTTTTTGTTTTGGCACCACCAAGAGCTAGTGTTGCTTACTGCTGCAATAAGTCTCTAAATAGAAATGACACTTCTGGAAAATGTTTTCTTTACAACCCTTGGTTTTAGTCCCTGCTTCTTAGACACTAACTGCAAACACTGGGGGGGAAAAAAGAAGTTCTCACTGCCTCCCAGGGCCAGGTGGATAGCTTTTTTTAAAAATTGGGGTTTTCTTTCCCCTCTAGAACTTTTTACTCATCCTTCATGAATGATTTCTGCTTATACAGCTAAACTTCCAACCTACTTAGTGAAATGCTCAGAGTTTTGAGAGATAGAACCAAAAAGAAGGCAGGTGTTACATTAGTTGTAATTTACATCTCTAAGTCTCAAATTCATATCTAAATTGACTCAGGTTTTGGTGGCTGCTGTACATGCCAGTTTCCTGGTTTAAACCAAAAACTTTCCAGTCAACTTGTGTATCATGCACATATCTGAAAACTCCATCAGTAAAAGGAGACAAGTGGTAAGTTCCTTCATTAGCCAACTAGAGATCTAGCCACATCTGAAAGGTAGAGTTAAGGAGAAAGTTCAGCACAGCAGGGACTTGAACAACAAGGCTTATTACCCAATTATGCAGTTCCAAAGCAGTTCAAGTATGGCTAACGATTAATAGTGACCTGAAAAATCTGGCAACATTTATTTCTGTTTTCTTCTCCCTTAAGTTTCTATTACGACCTACATATTCACAGGATGGTGTCTATCTGTCCACACAGGTAAAGGACAGAATTTTTTAAAAGGCAGTCAAACAAATCAAGGTTTACTTAAGCCAAGACCCTGTCCCATTTGATTTGAAAATTTGTAAAATGGCTACTGAAATGCAGCTAACAGGAAATCTTGTTTTCTATAGTGATGTTCACAAAGTTGTTTAGCCCACCATGTTAATACCCCTCATATGTATTCAATTCTCTAAGACTTCAGAAAGGGTTGCATGCATGTCAAAATACATATTTATATTTCAGAATTCACATACACTCATTCAGCAAGGCTTTAAGCACTCATTAAATTCTTTTTTAAGGACCATTAATGTAACTGAATTCCTTAGACAAAGACAGTTTCCCCAAAATTTAAGTAGTTTGGCTTTTTAATTGATAAAGTCTAAAATTTTTATTTTAAAATTACAATTTTAATCAACTGGAAAAGATTAAGAATGTTCAGATTAGAAAACTATTGAAATTATAATCATAGAATCTGAAAATAAAAGTAACAAATTAGCATAAATTACCTTAGTGTATAAATTACTTAGAAAACTATAAATACATGTAATAAATACAAAGAAAGCATGCAAAAGGTACAATGACCTGTTCTTCTGGCAAGTCAAAGCCAAATTCTCAGCTTGGTTTCCTTTTATTTAGACTGAAGCATTTAAAAGCTAGATGCCTGACTCTGATGGAACAAACCTAGCTCCTGTTTCTCTCACTGGAGATAAATGGACATCACCACAGCAGAACTCAGCTCATCCTAAACTAAGCACTTACAACAGGTCAGACTTTTTTGCTCCTTTAGATAATGATTTTTCTCCTGCTATATGAAGAGTGTAGCATGACTAGCTCAACTTGACATCTGAAGTTAGATGTAATTTACCACATTTTAAACTTCATATTTATCAAGCCCACTTAATGTTACCTGAAGTCAAATAGTATTTGAATAAAATATCAGAAAAAGCAAACTTCTTGTTTCTTGCATCACCCCTAGGTTTGTTTGGTTTTGAAATTCACCACCTGAAAGCAATGTTGAAGCATACATTTAAGAAGCAGTGACTATGAGCCTAAGGTCAAAGACTTTAATACACAAAGTGTGGAATACATAGTACAATAGATTATGTCCTTACTTGCTCATTTGCCTCCTCCTACACCAGCGCTTGCAGGGAGTAAGGAAAGAATAAAACAAATGTCACAAAATTTGTACCTTGTAACACCAGAAAAACTTTCTACAAACCCTCTGTGCTGTGAAATTAGTGCACTATTCATTGGTGGATGAATAGCTGATCATCATTTTGAACAGAAGAGGACCAAGTGAATTTTTGATGCAAGATTCTGAAATACGAATTCAAGTGTGCAGACCACACAACCTGTATCTTGAACAGTTAGCCTTAATTTGTGTAAGAATTAAGAAAATTAACAGATCTAGTAAGATCAGTTCCCTTGAGTACCTAGACAGGATTATTCACAGATGTATCATCCTAACATGAGGCATTTCACTTGTTATCTGTGTAAAGCATTTTCTACGTTTTTGGCTAAGTAATAAAAAAGATCACAGTCATACTTTTTAAAGTTTTCTGATAGAACCCAAAGAATAAATTCTCATAGGAAAACTAACTAAAGAAAATTAGGATGAGCAAAAATAGAAATGATATTGATTTTAATTAGGTTTTTCAAGAAAAACACCATAAAATTAATCTGGGAGATATTACACGGGGAATCAGGTAAATTCACCTATCTGCCTTACCTATTTAAATAGCTGTTGAAAAAATCCCTACCTTCAGGTAATTTTGCCATCATCTCAAAAATCTGATGTGTATTCTTCCGACAGATATCTAGTGGATCATCCAAGAGCTCAGTGAGGGCACGAATCACTCCATTTTTTATTAACCCTTGCCTACAAACAACATTGGAGGACAGATTTAACTAAGCATAATAAAACTCATATATATTTGCAAGATGTTTCATCTTAACTAAATACTCTTATTTACATTGTACCTATCTTGCCAAAACTTAGAAATTCTGTTCTTATTTCTCACTGAAATGTCCCACAGCATTCAGTAAGCTCTGGAATGACACCTACCTGCCCACATTATGCGTAGCCATTATAGAGAGGACTTGTGTTGTTTTTTGTCGAACGGTACTGTCATGATGTAGCAGCAAAGTCTTTAGGTTATCCAAGAATCCTATGGGAAACAATAGTTCATTTTAACATTTCTTCAGCATTAATTTGAAATAGCAATGTTCATTTTTATCTCATAATTTGAAGTGCAAACAACCAGAATTTTCATCTTGTCCTGACAGTGAAACTCTCATTGTTTTATCTTGAGTAAAGAAGTTTCAAGGCTACTGCCAAAAATGCTATGCTACAAACAAGCAGCTGACTTCTGTATCAAGCTAAATCCTAATCTCACAAATATTTATGAAGTGACATAACTCTAAAAATAACTCAAGTTAGTGAAGCTATTAATGTTTTTAGAAAAGTATGTGTTTGTAGGATTGACGCCTACCTTTTTTTAAACTTTCTTTAGGAGTAACATGGGCTATGCAAAAACACACAGGGTTGCTTTTCACAGGTAAAAATACATTGGGTGATCCATTAATGACATCATTTATACATGCACAGCACTGACAAAAAAACCCCAAACCCAAACAATAATCTTGCATTGCTTCAGCATTTAATCAAACAGTAATTCAGTAAATTTTGAACATGATTCTTGCTATCTTTTATGAGAAAAAATATGTGAAGGAAGTAAATGAAGAAAAAAGCAGTGGCGAACCAGAGTACTTCTTCAATGTTAAATGATGAGCAACAGAGATATGCAATAGACTGCTAAAAATTGTGAAGGTAAGCTTGTGTGTTGTTTTTGTTGTTTTTTGTTGGTTTTTTTTTCTTTTTTTTTCCAAAATCCAAATTTAGGATTCTTCCAAGTGCTGGGATAAAAGCTTTTGAAAATAGTGGTGGCCAGACATAATCCTGATGAATATGATAAATTTGGTTATATTGTCTTGTATCTCAATTTCTCGTGGAGCTCCAGGTTGTTTTTTTTGTTACAGACTCATTCTGCAATATCTAGGATACCTCTGAGAGGGAGTTCTGCATGAAAAGCTCAGCTATTTTGTCTCTCAGGTAAACTTATACCTGGATGTGCCATGCTATCCACTGCTGACGGAATGAATGGCAAAAGATGACTTCACAGATTTTGCACGTGAACTTGTAAATCTTATTTAAATATTATTTTATTAATTAAAAGGTTCATCAAAGTTTTTTGTCTGTAATTACGGCATCTGAGGTGCAAGTATTTTGAGTACCTCAGGCATGAAAAATATAGGAAGGTACCACTGTCCTATGTCATATTTGGTATAAAGTGGCTAATGAAGGAAAAAAAAGAAAACAGATTTTGCCTTTTTCTTCCTGCTCTAGAAAAACTAAAAGCTTTTCGTTTTCCCCTTTCTAAATAAAATATATTTAGTAGTTTTATATTAGAAATTCATAAATTCACTGCTTTTTTTCTGAAAGGCTCATGGATAACAGGATTTGAAAAGATTCTAGCAAATGAAATTAACTAAGTGGCAAGGGGGAGGGTGGGGAGTGTGTTCCTAACTTAGAACTAATTAAGTTGGTTATTTGTTTGGGTTTTTTTTTTTAATTAGCCTATGTTGGGATCTGGCTAAAATTAAGAATTAACAAAATAAAACAATAGGCTTAGCACTGGTTTTGTATTTAAGGGTTGATAAAACCTATAATCAGCTACCAATAAATCCTAAAGTGAAGATAATCTTACAATAACTGTCATGTATATGGCATTATAATTTTCTTTACCTTTTTAAGGTAAAACAAGTAGAGATTAAAATAGGAAAATTGTAATGATCATTTTGTGTCATCAAAGATATTGCAAGGAAAAAAGTAGAGCATGAAAGTGTTGGGGGTTTTTTTCCCCACTGTGTCAAAATTTATTACAACAGATCACCTACCTATTTCTATGGCCTGGTAGACATTTTCTGGGTCATGGATCAGATCATAGAGCGCCATCAATGCCCGCTGCTGAGTCAGCAGATCAGGAGAACCTAACTCCTCATTCAGTTTAGGAAGAGCCCACTTTCCAAACGCAATAGGAGCTTTTGTGGGATCTATATCAGGGGGCAGGTTGGCTGAGATACGAGTGTGTGCCATCCCAAATTTTCCTGGGAATGAATCTCCCTAACCTTAAAAATACTCCCAATTGACTGTACTTGGTGACTGGACAGATAGTGTACCAAAAAGATAACTACTGATTTTGAACAGTGCTGTGTCCCAGAAGAGCTATTTCAGCACATGTTCATCGTTAGAAACCATGAAAGAAGGGGCTGGAATGGTTCATGGTCATCAGCATTGATGTTGGTTTGGTTGTCGCAGACGATTTAATTCTCGTTCGAACACTGTTAAAAAAAAAAACAAACCATAAAAAGAGAGACAAGAGAAAGCTTAAAATTAGAAGGTGAGGGAGGAAATGTTTTTAAAATGGCTGAAGTAGTCCAATGTCCTGAACCAAAGAAAGGGTCCAAAATATTTAAGGAAAAACAAAGAAATTGCATTTTTCAAAGAAGCATTCTTTTTAAAACGGCACTAGTAAACCTGCCCTCAGAATTCGTTAACGTCTGCAGCAATCGGTGACGGTTGGCCTCCCCCTTCCCTCAGTAAGGAAAACAGCTCATCTGACGGATGCACGCAACCTCCAGTACTGAAAACTGCTAACAACAACAAAAAAACAGCTGCAAAGTTAAAACAACTGCTGAACAACTGCACTTTTCTCTTCAAAAGGAAAAAAAGCCCAGACTTAATCAGCGGCGCCCAGTCCCACCAAGACGCCGCCGCCTCGCGCGCCCCTGGCTCCCGCTCCACAGCCCCTACCCGCTGCGCCACCGCCTTGCGTGCCCGCGTCCTCCAGTTGCCACAGCGGCCCGCTCTTTGCGTACGCCCCACTCCGGGAATAGAAACGACGCAGCCAAGCATCCTGAGTCTGGCCCTTCGTCAACAGCGTAAGTACAGCATTTGACGTGGCTGCTGTGAGGGAGTAGCGTCAACGTCGTAGTTCGCGAATTAGAAGCAGGGGGCGCTGCGGGCGGGGGAGCCGAGGCGCGGTCCCTGAGGGGCAGGAGCGAGTGAGGAGAGGGGGAAACGCCGCCAGTGGAAGCCGTTTTACCTCGCCTGTCTACTAAAGCATGGAGGGGGGGCTCGCTCCTCACCCCCTGTTTTAAAAGTAATTTCAGTTGAGCAAAATTGAAAAAAGTTCAGATTGAACAAAATGGTGGTCGAGTTAATGGCAGAGATACAGCAGGTGAGCGCCTTGAGGCATAGGGGTTGAGGGGAGCTCTGTGGCTTTGGCCTGGGTTTTCTTTCAAAGCCGTCTCCAGTATGTCACTATAAACAACTACAATCTGTAGCAGAGGTTGCCATTATCATTATGTGGTTTCATGTAACTGTACTCAAGACTCAGCCATTGCTTTCAGTTAAAAAATATATTTATTTGTATACTTTTAATATAGTATATATAGTATATATATATACTTATAAATAAATATAATATATAATCATATTTTTCTGTTAAGTATCATGGTGTTCAGAGAATGGTACATGGGAAGAATATATCATTGCAATGTTGTTACTACAGCTTAAGGGTTCTCTAGATTGTCAGATGTGATCTTGCATCAGGAAAAAACCAATTCTGAATCTGCTGTAAAAGGTTAGTTCTCAATGCAGAGAAGTTGTTGAGATGTTTTTCATTATGTTTGAGTAACAATTATAATAATCAAAGTTCTTAAAACTGGATTTTACAAAGCCCAAAGGCATTCAGATCAGCCGGATTAAAATACAACACAGGCATAGATTCTAGCTTGTTGATCTTCAAAATCCATAGGAGAAAAATTACTGCTTTAAAAAGTATTTTCTGGAAAGGCTTAATTTTTCTGCAACATTTTAGAGCAGATTATTTAAAGTAAAGGTTATTTTTCTGAATTAGTTTAGGCTTCTACTAACTATATTTGTAAACGTTGACCCTATTTCAGTAGGAAGAACGCGAACTTTCCTCAGTGTAGAAGGGGCGGAAGATCAGAGAATTCTCTTGTTCTTTAGTGTTAACTTTGCTTTTGCACTTTGGGCCTGCGTTGTTCTATCTTGCCCTTCACCATAGTTTGGAATGCACATTTTGGTTAGTGATCATGATGTTTACTTATTTTATGCACAGCTTCTGAAGGCCTTCCTCAAATCCTTTGTCTATCCACAGAATCTATTGATAATACTGTTCCTGCAACATTGATGTAATGAGGGTTGTGATGCCATGGAGACACTATATTCCCAGTCCTCCCTGGTGGTTTTCAGCTCCGTAAGAAGTAAAATTCTGGATCTCAGTAGTGATCATTAGTATTTTTAGCAGCTTTATATTTCTTAAATAATTTATCTTTTTCCTTTAATGGTGTGGCTAATTTGGTAAATCAGGATATGTTTATGTGCATGTGAGATTTAGGTTAAACACACTAAATGTAAATGAAGAGGCTTCTCAATTTTGAAATGTTTCTGTTTGGTTACCTTGGTCCCCTCCTGTGCTTTGGATTCACTGACATTGTTGAATTGATTTTTTTGTATCTTAGTTTGTGAAAGAGCTCTAGGAGACAAGAGTGAGTCAGCCTATGTACACATGACAGATTTTTACATGCTTAGGAGGTGTTGAACTAGGAGAATATGGAGAAAGCAAGTTAGCGCTTGAAACTCCTACCAACTGGCAAGGGTTTTTGTTTCAGAACTATTATTTGAAGACATTAACATTGCTATAAAATCATTCAAACTTGCCAAAAGGGCAGGAGCATACCATAAAAAGGTTCTAGATCTCTCTAGTTTTACACAGTCACAAGTAGCACAATATATAGAACAATACATATGATAATAAATACGGTAATGTCACCTTCTTTGGTGAATAGCCCCTCAGCTGTGAATCTGGATTCTTTGAGGGGAAGTGCGTGTTTCAATATGGATCACATCAGTGCCTGAAAGTGATTTGAAAGCAATCCCTCACAAATGAGAATAAAAGATTAATTCTAAGTAGTGGACTACCAATTTTGTTGAGTATTATTCTTAGTGTGGGCGTTGTAAAACACAACTGTAGGGTTTTGGGAGAGATACTTACTCGGTGTTTAAAATTACTTGTCCACATTTATTCTGCTGCAGGAATAGGAGAGGCTTGTCTCCTGACTGTTAAGAGGTCCAAGCCTGTTTCAGCATTAGCAAAATATGACTGTTAGAGGAGTGTGAGAGCTTTCTTTTGCTCTTTTTTTTTTTTCTTTTTTTTTTTTTTTTCCTACGGAGACCTACTTCAAGGCAGGTAAAACTTCAGGGGTCAAGGGATCTAAAGGCAAAAGGGCCATTGAAAACTCTTTTTGGGGCTTTTTTGAAGCCGGGAAAGCGGTTTTTGAGCCGGGGGCTGTCAGTTTGTGGGTGGAACCAGCACCACCCTCCATTGATCAGGTGATAAAAAGCTTCCTCTTTCCTCCTTTCTTCTGACCAAATGAAATCTGATATACCCTAACATTAGTTAATATGCTTAGTGCCAGAGGTATTGCAAACAATGATGAGCAAGATTTTTAATTTAAGCACAGCAAAATCCTTTGAGGGCTAAACTGCAAGCACTTATGTTGAATTAAGCGAATGATTCTCTGCCCTCCCACAGGATTAGAGTTGGTGACTTGTTTCAGAAAGCCACTGTTTGATGCTACAACTATGCACACTGAAGCTGTCTCTCTTACATAAGAAACGGGTTTTCTTTAATGCAAGTAAAGTCAAAGAGCTGCCTGTTGTACTGAAAGAAAAAAAAAGATGATGAGTCTATAAGATTTTTTTTATCATGTTTTCCCTGTATTGAGGGAATTACTGAATACTGTGTTTCTCTTTACATATTTCCTGTCTGGTAGAATTTAATTGAACTTTGAGGATGGAGTCCAACCTAATGCCTTTGGTTTCCCCAGTGAGTAGAGACAGAATAATCTCCCAGTTTCCCAAGGTAAGCATTCTTTATTCCTCTGGTCACAGTATGGAGCAGCTGCCGCATTGAGCTATCTTTCCCTTGTGCTAATAGTATTTTAATTTAATGTATAGTTGTTGCCTTCTGCAAAAATTACAAATTGTTTAGGGATTTCCTTCAAAGATGAATATGACCTCGTGTTCCAATTCAATGCTTGTAACTTTAATAATAATCCTAATTTCTTCTCTTACCCTTTACAGAAAGTGACTCTTGTCACAACAGTGTTATCTTATAATATCTATATTGTTATTTCAGCAAACATTAATAATTACATGCTTAAAGACTTCTACACCAAGGGGGAAATAAGAACCATAGCTGATATTAAATATGCAAAAAGTCTAATTAGATCTATATGGAGATTTTGGTTGAAGAATTTGAGGCAATTTTAATTTTCTGTTTGTGTAGAAACCTTAGTTATACAGATATATGCATTTGATATAGATCAAAGGCACTCTAGAAACACAGACAGAAATGATCATTGATGTCCCCAAAGACTTTGACTTGAAGTATAATAGCAGAGTTAAGGGCAGGGAAGGACAAGGAATTACCATTCTGGTTTTTCAGTTGTTCCAAATATCCTTTTAAGGGAGTTAGCACTTTTTTCTGTGCTTGATCTCAGCTACGTACTTTGCTTTTAATTTTGTGAAAACTACCTCAGTTATTTACTGGAGAGAGTCTAACGGAGGCTACAAGGATGATTAGGG